>RCHQ01000468.1:0-17459 GCA_003676415.1 Plasmopara muralis
TCTTTAATGACATCATCCAATGACTTTATCCTAGTGATATCCGTGTGTGGCGATACAACCTAATCGGTTCTTTAATGCCATATGTGTAAGGCGACATGACCTTACCAATTGTTATTCGTCCGCGGCGTCAAACTAATATTTTTGGGTTGTGTGTGCTCAAGCTCAATGTGGTTTGTCTATATTAGGTACTTTAGTCGGTTTGTGCTTAGGGTTCTCGTCAACATGTTTCCACCCTCTACATGCACTTGTCATCTATGATATCTTGCGACCGAACGAAGTGGTGACGAATGTCGACGTGCTTATTATCCAGCATTACTGAAAATTCTGACGTTGCCTTAGTCATCAGTCTAATTAGCATTGCTCTTTCTGTATCCTTGCATATCGCACGGATTCACAGAAATTCCCGGGCACACGCACAGTGTCATGAGGACAAGCTCAGCTCGTTAGCCCAATAAAGTTTTGACATGAAATCACAATCTCTCCTCAACCATTAGTATCGTCCCGACACCAAGCATCGGTCGTCAATTTTATTGCCCTAGTCCGTATTGATGTATGATGTTGCTTGCTTGTCTTTGGCGTCTTTCGCTGGCATTTGTACTTTGGCTGCTCTAAACATAGTTAACGTAAGCTAACAATGCCTTGGCGTCTTGTTGGTTTAATTTGTTCACTACCTCGTCAATTTATCGAGTAGATTGGACCGTATGTGTGCTGTCATTACAATTGCAGCCGATCTCCATTTAAAGCACAAACTTGCGACCTTTTTTGTTATTTTCTTTAATTTGAACTAACAAATGTTGCTTTTACAATCTCATATTCTCCTTGCTCATCTTGGCAGCAATGATAATACCATCCAAATGCGAACGTACATGTGGTACCCCATGTAGACGCTATGTTCCGCTCCGCTACTTCGCAGCGTACCATTCGTGCAGAGTCCACATAAATTGCCTTGATTCAAACGTGAGCTTTTGCAATGTAATATGCTTTGCACCTTTTCAATATTTGTTCGGTGCTTCTTTGAAAGACCGCTCTTTGCGGGCTGAATGACACCATAAGTTGATATATAATACCATTTAAACCGTAATGGTCGACAAACCTCTTGTAAAATCCGTGCGATTTTGTGGTTGTGAAAAGTTGAGGAGTTGACCCCTTTCGTATACCTAAAGACCCTTTGAATATTTTAATCTTCCAAATTAAACCTTTTGTCATGTTTCATTTGATTTCAACCAGGCAGTCAACATGATTTGATCCTTGAAATGTGCACATACTTACAAGCAAGCCTTCAACTTAGTAATTCTAATTGTACTCTTATGAGTCACTAGCAGATACTAATCCCTCGCAATAGTTGTCTCAGGTTCAACGTTAATCAGCTCTTTAACACAGATTACATCAACATCTTCTTCCCTGACTCGTTCCACTTTGAGTAGCTTCAAATAAAATGTCTGATTAACTCAAACCTTCATAAATCCAACGTCGATCCTACGCAAAGCGTTCCTTGAGCATTTAATGCCTTGACTTCTCTTATTCTGATCTGCGTCACCGTAAGCGCGCAGTCCATAAAATTCTTTTTTACATGCTACCCAAACTCCATCGAGAGCTTCTTTTTCATTTCACTGCTTTGAAGCTGTTTCGAATGACAGATGAGTAAGCCTATTAAGAAAATAACACGTTGTCATAGCCATCTGTGGAAACTTGCTGCATGTTCAGCCCAGCCATTAACTCGTCATATCACTCGAAATGCGTGGCTATCCAAGTACTGTCTCATTACTTTTTCGTGCGGTAAGGCCAAGCGATTATGAAGCGTCGTTCCGATGTAGAGTTCACACCGTATAGCCCATGCCTTAATTGAGATCTTAGCCAATCATATCTTCGTTTAGTGTTCGACCTAAACATAAAGCCATAAGTGATGGCTTCAGGCGGCTAAGCCTTAAAGGCTTCGTGATGTCAGCCTCTGGTCTTACAACTTAGACGCGTGTCAGCAAACTTCTCCCAATAAGCGTATAAAGTTCGATAGAAGTCGTTGTCACTTCTAAGGATGCAATTGGTCTTTGTAACGGAGTCACACCTCACACACAAAGGCGCGCAAGAAGTTTTCACACTTCCGGTAAATATCCAAACGCCACTTTTAAATACGCAAATCTCATAAAAGTTTTTTCTGCTGTTGAGACTTTAGAAGGCGAGAGCAAATATCTCTGTGTTAATCACTATTTCGGTCTTAAATTATCGAAGTGCGCAACAGATTCCTAATATCCTTGATATAATATATATTCTATTATTTCATCTCACCTATAATTCGGTATGTGCAATAAATTATATTTTGTTACTGTGACGGGGGACCGTTGTCCTTAAGGGGCCTGTTGTATACCATAAGATCGAGAAGTCAAATATTGTTATAGCTTACGATGGCCAAGCTAAAGCCAAAGTAGATCAATTTGGATTTCGCCGATGTCACTGCACCTAGATAGATCTATACGCGCCTGATACAAAGTCCGGGCCTGTAAAAACTTTGCCTACAGCAATGAATTTAGCTGCACTTAAGACCGATCAAAATGTGTACGCCAGTATCAAATGAGGTGAGCCTTGAACATTCTGCCCACCAAAGAGCCACTACTGCATGAGAGACTCTGTAAAAGCCCTTAACTCCATTATGGCAAGGAACTCATGCTACTTTTCCTGGCTCATAGACATGTCCGCCTTTGATGAATGCATATATTGAACTCCCACCAGATTGTTGCCCACGAGAGCCACGAAGAAGCCATAGGCGACATACAACGAAAAAATAATATCCTCCTCGCCTCGGTGTACGTCCATTAAGAGGTTAGACCTAGCACTAGGCTCATAATTATGCAAAAAAAATCATCAAAGCTTTTATAATCCAAAAAGACAAAGACCCGACTTGAAACCCCCTTTATGAAGTGGCCGCCAAAACATAGGGCCACAAGAGAGGTCAAAGCTGAGATAACAAGACTTTGTGGTGGGTCCAGCTCTCAAAGGTTCGAACAATGTATGATTCGTCAACCACCGGGTCTAATAAAAGTTGCCGTCACATAAAAAATGTACCCTCTATCTGAAATCCGAGCCTAACGAGAATTACCCTCTGATAGAATGAGTTATGCCAAAGCTTAAATTACGCCTAACAGGTGAATTATCTGCTTTGCGCGCCGCGAGTGCACTTTAGAAGCCACTCTATGCGTGGCATCTGCAAACACTTTTGGTAAATAAGTAGTAATTATGCCAGTGCGACTTTGCGACTATGTGCGTGCTATCTGCGCCACGTTAAACTTCGCTAGTGAAAATCATTGTACGAAGCCTAAACTAACGGTGGTCTGCACTCGGTGTAGGTATATACAGTTGCTACCAAAAATTTATTGGAAATGTAATTTTAGAATTTCGCATAAGCATACCTCAGAACAACTTTACGTCCTGGAGCGTAATAAAAAGCTTGCTTCGATTGTATATGACAAAAAATGAGATCGATGGGTTTCGGCACAGGGTCAAGCTAGATCATAAGTATTCGGAGTGCCGGTCCTAGCACGCGGCCAAAAGACCGCGTCCTACATTTGTAGCACCGACTGCTCGGAATTCAGACTGATACGGCCTTTGATAGTTGTGACTCCCATGACATCTTCAAAATATCATCGCAAATTTTTGGCCAGCACCCTTGATTTTGTCGCTTAGGGTGGCGTGCAAGTCTTAATTTACAACGTCGCCAACACGGTTGGCGAAATCGAAAACTCGGGGTTAACCCTGATTGTTTACGTCGACAAGTCCGACCCCGGTTTCACGCGTGCAATTACCAGGATACCAAGACACTCTAAATTCTTACACATCCCGAAAGCTTTACGCTCGATCATACATTTATGTTGCTGTCGACATAGTATTGAGTAAAAAAAACGTTTGCTTGGTACGATATCGAACCTATTGGTAAAAACTGGATCACTGCAAAACGGTAAATTAAACAGTACCATTGCTTTGAAGTACGCATCTAACAAGGCGCGTCCGATAAAACTTTGCTTTCCTGGATTTTTCAAGCGCTAATATGCCATCTCGGTGTTTTGTCGTCAACATTTTAAATAATGGTTGCATTCAATGAATAGATAATTACAAAAAATGTGTACTTTTAAGAATCTAACAACTCTAGTCTCGGTGCAGCTACTGACAAGCGTGTGCCTTCTAGCGGACAATTCAATGCTGCTAAGAACATCACTGGTCTTGTTGGAAATCACGTCGCGACTTTGTGGTATGTTGACACCGACCAAATGTAAGTGTTGAAGAAAATCACTGTTGTAATTACACCGCTCAATGCATGTTGAATAGGCGGATGACGTCGCAGTATTTACGAGTACGTCAGAGTAAGTAATTACATAATGGTAGCCGTTCAATGGTCTAGACAAATATATTCACTTCAATTTTTACTTTCTACTCAACAGGTCAATAGCCGCAACAAGTCTTCCTTCACAAGCAACGTCCTCGCCCACTATGGCTAACAAGCGCACCGAAGTCCCCCGAGGGAGTGGTAACTATTGCCACTGGGAGTTCAACATGAAGATAATTTTGGCGCGAAAGGGTCTCCTGGGGCACATGATGGCCGTCAAGGAAAGGTGTGGCGTCACGGAGGCGTGGCTGGTTAATGACGCCAAGGCGCTAGGCATCATAGCTGAAAGCGTCAATATCCAGCACCAGATCAAGATTCGGTCGGCTACGCGTGCCATGAAGGTGTGAAGAACCCTCCACGATTTCTACAATCGCTCGATTCTTCACAATCGTGTGGTGATGACTCGTCGACAACAAGAGTTCAAGATGGAAAATGGGAGAAGGATGCCAGAGCATCTGGACTCTTTTGACGAGCTAGTCGTGGGACTTCAGACTACGGGAGAGCCAGTTGATGAGTCCGCCAGCTGGTGGTACTTCTCAGTAGTCTACGTTTAGAGTATGAGTTGATTTCGCCGATTTTGGAGAATGCGAGGGACAGTACGTTGATTAAAGTCAAGGAGAAGCTGCAAAAGAAAGAAGCTACGGAGAAAGCGTTTCGCGTGAATGGAAATGCTAGAAGATGCAAAGGTGGACGGGAAAATGGATGAAAGGGTGGGCCCCCACGCAATAACGGCGAATCCAAGGGCAAGTGGTCCAATTGTGACCAGTTTAACCACATGAAGTCGGACTGCCCAGTCGGTGAAAGATTCAACAGCGACTACATGGTATTTGTTGTTGGTGAAAGGAAGTCATCAGGATGGCTGGTTGATAGTGGAGCAACTTTCCACATGACCCTACACAGGAAGAACTTGTTTAATTACAAGGGCCTAGAAGCTAGAATCGAAGTTACGATTGCAGACGGGAAGAAGTTTCTCGTCAAAGCTGCTGGCACGGTGATACTGACTGGTTTGGACGGGATGGGCATTCGCATGGTTAAAGATCTGCACATTCCCGGACTCGACAGAAGGTTGCTGTCAGTTGGGAAGCTAGCACAGCGTGGAGTTTTCGTGCTCGTTATGCTTCATATGGAACAAGAATTAATAAATTACGTCGGGTACACAGTTGGAAAGTCGTATTTGCTTGACTAGAAGGACCATGTCTCGTTGAATATTTTCGTCGCTGACAACCAGTGAGAACCTTGGCATCTTCGCGTGGGTCACCCCAGCAAGGATGTGCTGACCAGGTAACAGCGATTAAGTAGTGATATCCCAGTTATCAAGCAAAGTATGGAAGCATTGTGTGCCAATTATTTCAAATAAGGCAGACGATCACGGTGTCTCCGTCTCGATCGATGACACGTGAGTTGGAGCGTGTTCAAACAGATGTCATGGGGCCAATGAAAACTTCCTCGGAGGGTAGTGACAAGTACGTGCTCACGTTTATGGATATTTTCTTACGATATGTTGCACTTTTCTGATCAAGAGCAAGAGTGAAGTGGCTGGCAAAATTAAGGATTTCCTGACGTTATACGAAAACCAGTGGGGTGCACGACTAAGATGTTTGCGATCCGACAACGGAACCACGTTCGTAAACAAGAAAATGGCTGGAATATGCCAAGAGAACGGCATTGTACACCAGCGCTCCGTTTCATACAGCCCTCAGCAGAACGGAGTGGCGGAGAGTATGAAAAGGACTATCATGGAAAAAGCCCGTAGCATGTTACACTACAAAAGCGTTTCGACGGAACGGTGGGCGGCAGCGTTTAATACAGCGGTTTATTTAATTAATCGCTCCAGCAATACGGTCCACCTTGACATCATGCCGTACGAGCGACCTTTCAAATGAAGCCTCGAATGGATCACCTGCGCGTATTCGGTTCGCAAGGCTACACTCATATTGACGATGTCAAACGGACCAAACAAGAACCCAAGAGCTTTAATTGGATAATTCTTGGCTATGCAGAGAATGTCAAGGGCTATCGCGTGTTTGACTTGGAGAATGCCAACATAAAAGTGACAAGCTCTGTAAAGCTGGATTAGCGTGAGGTGGGCGGCATCATCGACACGCAAGATCTCGAGCCGGAACGAATTGTTCAAGTAATGAAGAATGGTGATGAAGTCGAAATTCAGCATCAAGAGGATCGACAGCCAGTTCCGGACGATCCCATCGAAGTGCCAGTCGCGGATATCGAATGGAGGATATCAATCTTACGCCAAGTGTCGTTGTGCAGCGGCTAATGCTTCCTGAGAGCCCTGTACGAAACAGGCCTGAGTTAACGAAGTATCCTCAACAATCCTAGAGCAACAAGAAGATCGTTTGGTGTTTCGGCTTGAAGTGGAGCAAACAAGATAAAGACGTAAGCCGATGCTAATGCTAAGAAACGGCCTAGCTGATAAAGAGTCGATAGAAGGCAGTGAAGCCCACTAACTCCGAAGCGTGCTATACTTGTTAAGTGCGGACACACATCGAGCACTTATTTTTACTTTTCATTTGTAATTATTGAGTAGAAAGTAAAAAGCCGAAATGAATATATTTATCTAGATCACCATTATGTAACTACTTTCTGTGATGCATGTCAAACAGGATGACGTCACAGTATTTTCGAGTACGGTGTGATTACAACACTTCCACTCACCGCTAATGTTGTGTGTGCTCAGTTGCTGATTTGGTCTTGATGGAGGCTTCGCGCAGATACTTCAGCATTTTGGTTCCAAGAGCTATCGTCAGCATTTCTGAAAGCTGACTATTCGTGTCAATATAGTCGATCTTCAACATTCTTTCTTGCGCGTTTTTAAAACCAAAGTGGTGCTTGATGTCCACATCCTTCGTCCTAGCATGGTATTCGGCGTTATCGGCCAACGAAATTGCATCTCAATTGTCTTGCCAAACCTGTGTTCCTTCAACTTGATCGTGGCCCTGGTCCTTTAGCAATGCCCGTGTCTAAAAAGTCTTCTTGCGTGCAAAAAATTCGCTGAGCTCGGCGCAACTGGCCGCTGGTACTTCGACATGACTACCACTGGTGAGCTCGCAATCATGGCCATGACTTTCGAGACGGAACGTCTGTCATCCGTGTTGCTGCCCCAATCTGCATCCGAGTAGGCATTAACCGCAACGCTTCCACTTCCTTGGTAGACGATACCGATTTGACGCGTAGTCTTCAGACACCGTATCACTCGAATTGCTGTGCGCCAATGTTGAAGCATTTAATCAAAGAGCCATAGAGCTGTGACCGCATCGTCGACCGTCCCTCTTCCGTTATTGGTGACTGCTTTGACGACAACTTCAGTCCTGATACGCATGGATTAACAACGCCCTTGGCATCTTGTTGAGCAAATTGCTTGACCACGTCGTCGATGAATTGAGTATGCTTGATCATCAATGTCCCAGCTAACCTGTCGTGATCGAATTCCATACCCAAAATAAAGTTATAGCTCCTTCATTTGAAAGCATTCTTGAGTACTACCTTTACTTGATTTATCTTTATTGCTGGTTCTTTCTGCGATAATCATGCCATTCATATATAGTCCAATGTAAGCAAAACCTTTTTTTGTTCTCTTGACATAAACACCTTCATCTGCCCTGCACCGCTTGAAGCCATTCCTGACGAAGACACGGTGTAGGGTCTCGTTCCAGGCATTTGTTGCTTGCTTTAATCCGTAAATACCTTTGTTTAGCTGACATATGTATCCTTGAGAATTGTCGACACCAAGCGGATTTTCCATAACAGCGTTGTCCATCAACACGCTATTGAGAAAAGCCGTTTCGACGTCCAGCTATTCCATTAAATAGTCGCATTTAGCACACACTGCGAGAATTATTCGTATCGAAATCATGTTGGCAACCGGGAAATAAGTCTCGAAACAGTCGACGCCATACTTCTGCTTAAAACCTTTCACGATCAGTCGTGCCTTGTATTACACAATAGCGCCATTCTGATCGCGCTTCTTGACAAATACCCATCGTGACACAATTGTGCGTTCAATCTTTCTTGTGGCATCAATGTCCACATTTGATCCTCTTCACGAGAGTGAAGCTCGCGTTTGACAAGAGGAAAAATAATTCGTAGCAAAACGAGCCTGTTTTTTTTTAAATAGTTCTCTATTAAAGGCTGAAATAGTTTTGCAGCGATTTCGCTATTACGTGCTCAAGCATTAATCGTCGAGCTTTATCGGCAAATGCCAACTTACACTCTGTGGTGATAATTTCGATTGTAAGTGCGGTCAAGGGAAGCGATGGCTCAAATCAAGCCCACCCCATCGGTCTCAATTATTACAGCCTTTTATGGCCTGATCATGGCCTTGCGAAGGTAACGAACGTGACTGGTGAGACCCACACTTTCTCGCCGGTCCAAATATTCCTAGACCCCTCAAGCATATTGTACGATTCACTTAACATGTTTGCGGGCGTCTAAGTTCGTATCGGCTGCACTCTACTTGATCTAAACAGATTTCTAGCACATCGCAATCTGTTTTGCAAACAGACCGAATCATATCTGTTTCACTTCAAGCGCATAACAATTTGCGAAGATTACTTTGAGATATTCGCTTCTACGCTTTTGAGCATTGTTAGCTCTCTAAGCTCTCTAAGCTTTCTAAGCTCTCAACATTTATATGCTTTATTGTGCATTTGTGCATTTAAAAGCTTTAGAAGCTTTATGAGAAAGAGGTGTTCGCCGAGTTTATATAAAGCTACTTTGTGGCAACGCGTGAACTGGCGATTAGTTGTGTAAAATGAGGGGGAGGAAGACCTAATTAGGTAATGATATCCCAAGTAATTTACTCAAAGTCTGTAGACCTCGTCTCATTTACCTGAGAATAATGCGTTTTCTTACTCAGTGCTTACTTTCGAGACGGAGACAACTCCTTGCTTGCACCTAGAAGCCTTTTATATGACAGGTTCTTCAAGGACCAAGGACCAGATTTAAATGTACCCCGGAGCACACAGCGTTTGCGCTTTTCCCTCAAGTATTGAGACATACTTTACATTGTCTTAAAGTGGTGTCTGAAACAGCGATTGACACGATGCTGCTTAGTTTGAGATCTTCGAAAGAGTCTAAAAGACCTTACAAAGCACTAGCAATATTTACGGCACGTCCGTCCAGGAGCAATGAAAACGATTGCGTATTACGGATTTAGTTGAGATCGAATGGTGATTTAGAGATATCAATACCACCGTGCGACGCATTAAGGAGTCATCGTTGAAGATAAACTCTTTTCCCGGTCTTTAGTTGTTTGTATTGACCAAGAATATGAAGCCCAATAAGTTTGTCCTTGACGCAAAGGCATTAATCAAGCTGTAAGCGATGTATCCATTTTAGTTTTTTGTTTGCTTTCGATCAGCCCCATACAGAGTCAAACTTGTGCGTGCAAATTTTGCGCTTGATCATTACAATCTGTTGAAGCCATTACGTTGATTTTTTGCCTAATCATAAAACTAATCGACATGATCTCACAAGCTGACATGTCAGCTTTGTGCGCAAAGGCAACCCTTGGTACTTTCGTATTACAAGCGGGTCATCTTTGATAGAAAAAGCCACGTGCATTGAAGAAACTATGCTGTAGCGCTTTATATGTTAGGGCTTTAGCATCAGACGCTCATATTTTCATGCACATCCAACAAAAGTTGGCGTACTATCTATGTCTGGCGCTCAGAAGTTAGTTTATCTACGGTGGTGACAGCGGCAATCGCATCGGGTCGAGTGATGTCGCGTGGCATGCCACCAAGACATGGCATATGAATTCCTCAAGTCTGTAGGTCTCACGAGCAGCTCCTTAAATATTCGCGGAACGTACCGACTAACTTCAGCGGAATCTCGCTGGGCGTCATTAGAGTCTGATAGAAGCTGTACATCGAATTAATCATAGTGCCAGCCATTGATATAAGTACCAAGTTTTATTTAACTGCTTCACACAGAAGATTATGTTATTTTAGTGGGATAGTCTTATGCGTACGACCCGCTTTGCTGGAGTCTTTAAAGAAGATATTACAGCTTTGTCTTTAAGCTTTATTGCCGCGTCACTTATTTTTTTAAATAAGCGTGAGGTCGATATTGTGGCAAACCCTGTTAGCCGCTGTCTTGGGGCAGCCAGGATTTAAGTAAACGCAATACTCACGTCGTGATCAAGTCGAAGCTAAGCTAATTTTGACGATGTTAAGAGGTCGGACCAACTTGGCCTCCTGTTAAGCCCGTTATTACAGCGCTCAAATTTGAAAAGTAGACTTTTCTACATGAGTGGCCCGGAAGGGGGGTGTTTGAATGGTGCATATGATCTCGCCTGAGTCAACATGGGCGATAGTTCATGGTGTATCTCGTTCAATTTTTAACTTCACGACTTCGTGTCGAGCTTCATAAACGGCATCTCCATGCAGCTTCTCAGAGAGTAAGTTAGACAGGTAGTTCGAACTATACGCGACTCGAAAAGCTCATCTTTGTCGTATTGCAAATATTGGTGCAGGGTTGCCATGTGAACAGAATCGTTGTACATTTGCAACTGAACAAAGTATCTTTCATCTACATAGCCCACACGCAAAAGCTCGATCAATTAGTGAATGTGGCTTGGACTGGTAAAGGTACATGGAGAACTACGGTAGATTAATTCGATTGCTATCATCCCAACTGAACAAGGACGCCACATAAACATCTTATGATGACCACAAAGCGCTGATCGATGCCGTATAAAGAGATTTGGAAAAAAGCGCCAATGTTGTTGATATCAGGTAAATCATGTTGTTTGTGAAACAACAGACTTCACCAACGCCAGTGAATTATCGGTCACAACAAAAGCAATCCGCTGAAAAGAATTTTATCCACATTAAGAAGCAGCTACGCTCTGGCTAATTCGGTGTACCTTATTCGAAAGGAGTTGATTGCCTCTTACACCGATCGTGTATCGTAGCATATAGCGACAAAAGGTCTCACCCATCTCAGGGGACAGCTCAATAGCTAACACTTTCTTCGAAACTTTGGTACATTACACCGGGTAGAATATTTTAACCACTGATGATCTCCCGCATCGCCCTCGATTAAAAGACTAATGTTGCCGGTCGCTGACAACGAGAGCAACACTCATGTCAAAGACGCAATTATGATTAGCGCGTCTTTGGTATCACCAAGGTGTGACATTATTGCACAATAGGTCGAGTCAATATCACTTGCTCTAGCATTGTTCAACACTATGTCCTGCCGTAAGAGAGGCGCTATACTATTTTACGCCCCAGCAGATCGACCGCTATCAGCTCAAAGGGGGCTTCTATAGCATAGCATCGAGAGCTGTGAGGTTGTCGGCAAAGCGGCCCTTCGGACGAGGGTCAATTATAAAGAACGAGACAGGACAGCGGACAGTCATTCCCGTCGCAAAAAGACTTTTGCGACCATAACGTCTGAAATCTTGTGATCTCAGGCAATCGGTGGCCAGATAAGGAATTCCGTTCTTGTAAGATATACGAGTGTCACATTCACCATAGGCACCCCTGCTACCTTTTTTTAAAATTAGCACTCGCTATTGTTAGAGATTATGTAATCGATTTTCCCGCAGATTTTCTAGGTTACAAATGATCACTGTGTTTGGAGATCGATTGATATAAAAATTCCTCCTTATCCCACTTGCAGATTCAATCATCGCTAATAAATTAGTAATGCACCTGTATTCCGTACCAAATTGAGTATCCACAACCGATATCTTCCATAAACGTTGGCGGTCTGAGCAAAGCTCTTTGAATTATTATTTACAATCTTACAATTTCAACAGTTGCACAATTTAAAACAGATCAACAACCAGAGAGCTACAAGGTAATTTATGTAGCTACGCTCAATCATTTTTTACTTGATGTGTATATCGAAATTTGCGTTTTTTTAATGCCAAGAAGGCCTGACCTTTTTCTAAAGACAACAGCTAGGCTTTATGTAGCGACCCGTTACAATCTATTCCACCAAGAAGTGAGTTCTATTTTATGAAAGATGAATGAGTGTAAACCATTACTTAATTAGATTCCGTTGAAAAAGTGTTTCGTTTATAATGATGATCAAGCTTATATGGCTAACAGTCGACCGAAAATCAAGCTGACGCGGTGAGCGATGGGTCTTGCATTCGCTAGCCGCCGGTCCGACGAAAGTGTTCGTTCTGTAAGAACTTTCACTTAATCTCTGGATAATAGTTCCATCGAGGAGGGGTAGTGTGACGTAGTTGCCGTCTGTGATAGCCTTTGCCACAAACATCAACCACGTCATACCGTATACTGCAGTCGCAGCTACAGATGTTTGGACACCTTTGTGGTTCTCAAAATTTCGGGATAGAAGTCTAGGATAGGCGATTACAGTACTTGGCCAAAATCATATAAAATAGGCAAGTATCCAGTGAACCAGCTGAATCTCTAGATTATGAACCAGAAAAATGATTTTCAGACAAAACAATTGATAAAACAGATAGCAACTGGGATTAGAGAAGGACAGAGCTTAGGATAGGCAGGAGTTAGTTCAAGAAAAGCCTCTTGGCCACTCGTTGCCTAAGGCCAATCCGTGAAACTCAGACCAATCTCAATCACTTCTCAATTTGCCTTCACCAAGTCAGGCCTCCAACCTCGAATCCGCATCGCCGACCGCTTCGCCCTTCGCCGACAGCCTCGACTCCGCATCGCCGGCTGCTCGACCGACTTCGCCAAGCTTCCTCCGCATAGTGTTACAGGTAGGTCTTACGACGTGGATGATCTAGGCAATGACGCCGAATAGTAGGCGCATTCGTTTTGAGCGCCGATAGGTTTTTCCAGAGGCTTCTTAATTTGGGGTGTGTACAATATATAAAGTGCCACTTTTCTAGTGCAGCCTTACAGCAGCTATGTACGTGCTTTAAGCATAACATCAAATTCGTCTTCCAGATGATAGTCGGCAACGTTTAAAGCCGAAGACAACAGTGACTTGCACCAGGTCTGATAATACCCTTGGGTACTGCCATCACGTATTAAGTGGCGTTCTAGAATAAAATAACATTTTCGTGTATCACAACAGCAGCTAGGACAAATTACTCTACTTTCATATGCTTATAGTACAATTGCTTGCTTGGCAGGTCAAAGACCACCACTTTTGATATATAAATCGGCTTTTAATTAATACCAAACCAGACGCTGAAAATTTAAGTTAAGAATGAACAGTCTTTACCTTTATTAAAAAGTTGAAATATGTGCATTTTATAGGATGAAAACAGGACAAACACTGTATAGCCTTCAAATCATAACATATTGCACACATCCATCCCTTTAAAGGATGGTAAATGGCCCTCCACCGGCAGGACTTTTTCTCTCCATACGCCTCCTCTATATAAGGTCCTGTTTGACTCCGCCCCATTTATTGTACACCGACTTTTTCGTGCGGAGCAAATTAGTCGTACTATATTACCTACTTGTGAGTTAAGTCTGCCGCGCGGGTTCATTTCATTTGCTTTCGAAAGCATGCTAATCGCAGTTGTAATACTATGACCGCCCTTGTATTTGTCGTGAGGAGCTGTTGCGCATCTTTCATTCGGGACGCCGAAGAGCAACAACTGAGGCCGAGTAATTGTCTTGAGCACCCTTAGCTCTGTTTATTTTCCTTTTGCCGGAAGAAAATGGACGGTCCTTCTTCACAACTGAAATGGGCTCTAACTCATCATTTGCTGTAAACGGTTTACCTAGAAGTCAACCAAAACGTATCTTACGTATTTGTAGGGATTTCTTTCAAATAGCAATTCTCTTAGTATATATTTTATAAACTTATCAAGTAAAGACGGGGGCACATCACACGGCCTTATTTAAAGAACCACTCATGTGCCTTAAGCAGAAGTGACGACTTACCTAAGGCAAGATGACCGGATGGTTAAGACTTTATACCACACCCTCCATCTATCAATAGTTGCCTAACAAGGCAATGCAAGTTGCATTGTAGGAAGCGGTTCAACAGTCATAGTACCTATTCATCTGAAGCTGTAATCGGATGCGCGAAACCGGATACAAAGACGTCTGGTGGCTGTTGTGTCCCAAAAAGCTGCTTGCCGAGAATTACCTCGGCAATTTGTACGCAGATGTCTGTAACAACTCATCAGGAAGCAGTCAACTATTCGATGTCAACATAAAGCTTCCTTTAGCTGCAACTTTGGTGCCCTGCCGACGAAAGCCATTTTAGACGCACGGATGGTCAAGAAGCAGCTTGATGAAGTCAAATACACCTGCATGGGATTCTACGCCTGATCATTTTGAAAAAGGAGCGCAGCTACTTGTATCGTGCCTCACCGACGTCGTTTTTATTTAATGTCATTTATGACGACTCGGTTAGTTTGAAGTCGCTTACACTTGCGCTTAGCTTGCCCCGAGATCGGTTATCGCTAAAAAACGAATTATTTCGAGTGATAGCATGATTTGATCACATGACTTAGAGGGCGCAACAATTCTGCGACCAGGCCAATCCACATCTATTATTTGCGTACCAATTGTATAACTAATTGATGCAACAGCGGAATTGCCGACCCAGCATCCATATTAACTTGTGGCGCTCGAGACGTAAGGCGTAGCTAACTCGCGTGGTACCCTTCGCACTGCCCGATCTTATTGAAATGGGCAAAAAACAATCCTACACCGTGAAGGCTTTCGTAAAAGAGCCTATTACAAGCACCAATTATGATCTTACTGGATGAAGAACGGCACTTCAACATCGTCTGTGACACGTCAATTGATGCATTTGGCACTCACATTGGGGGATTTGCAGATAAAGGTCGCCGAAAAGAAACTTATTTTTGAGAAAGAGCTATTTGCAAAAAAGTATCATTTTTTAGTGTTCTAAGCCTGCTTAATTTCGATACCGATCGTACGTTGTACACATGACAACACATTTATCTCACCCGTTGTAGAATACGACAAGGTGGCTCTACTTAATTACAATCTATAACTCATGGTAAAACATAAGCCAGGAAAGCAGAATGTTTTGGCTGACGCATCATCGTCCCGCCCCAACTTTATGCCACTACTGTGGCCTGAATTTGACTTATGCCGCTTATGCGCGAAATGACGTTTGCATATAATGACTAGGGCAAATAAAGTTGGCGTATTTAAAAGCGCGAAGTACATCGAAGATTTTATAGAGATTCGATTACTTCATATCTGCACCGATCAACGTCACACACCATACGTAGTGGTTCGATATGGTATTATAATATCCTCGATGAGGCGTGTTAGAAAAGCGATATGGCTTTGTAAGCCCCCACTATTGATGGGCAAACTAGAAAGGTGGATCTATACATATGCGCGCATATGCAAAGTATGCAAGCAAGTTAGCGTCGCGCCTCATGCGGTGGCATTTGGCAAGCTTGTCGGTGTCATTACACTCCTGGCAATTCTTTTGTATGGATTTACTGTCGGACTGTCGGAGTACTTGGCATGCAGCAACATCTGTTAATACAGGAGCGCTTCATTTCATTCGTATCTACAGACAGCAGAAGCTGGCAATATAATTGCTTTGGACGAAAATCCCCGTATAAGTCGAAAAGCGGCTTACAACAACCCATCCTCAGACATAAGGGCAGACAGAGTTGGAGACTAGCGACGTCAAAGACATGATACACAGGGTGTGCACAGAGACGCTAAGGCATTGATGCAGCATGCTTTTGCTCGTTAAATTTGAACCGAATGATGCCGTTGACACCTTTACAGGCTTCATTCAAATAAATAGCTAAATTAATTCTCGCGTTTTGTTGACGCCAATACCAGGCTTGATGGAGTAGCACAAACAGCCAGGCGTGTCAGTCCTTTTAAAAAGTGTAAGCATGTTAAGGACTTTAAGCCAATAGATATTCAAAGCCTTTGTGTCAAAGAAACTTAGAGACTTTGTAACAAGGTTGCGGAGAGAGCTGATTGAATTCAGCGGTTGGACGAGGTGCTCACAACACAAAAAAATCCTGGTGTTCAAGGCCAGTATATTTGTGACGACGAGGTCAAGATCAAGATGAGTGGACCCAATTCCTTGATCTCACACTGACCGATCTACCAGAATTAGTGCGTACAGTTGGTGACTATACCAGAAATCTATTTGAGGTGGCGAAAGTGGCAGTCACTTAAATGAGATCTGAGCTAAACGTCATCATAATCAGGGTGTGTAGTGCCCACCAGTGTGGATGTGCACACTTCGAAACAAGCGGCTCGAGAAATGGTATTGCAGTCGTGACAATAGTGGCTCTGGTGAATGCTGGTTTAGAGATGGCAACGCACTAGTCTTTGCCGAGCAAGGATAAAAAGATGCATCTAAGCTACTATACAGTCAAGGTGCTGTAATTAACTAGAGAAACGACCATCAAAAGAGCAAAAAAATGAAAATGCTTCAGATAGCTTGGTAAATCGGCTCAAATTTATTTCATTTATGATAAAAATTTGCGCTTTTCCGAAAGTTCGATGATTGCCTTCCCTTTTAAAGCCATTCCAACTATGACAGAGCGATTGATGTCAATCTTGCAGGACAACATTCGACATTTATTGCCAAAAGTGAACGAAGATACAGGATTATTATTGGAGACGCCTGGTGCTCAGCGACAGCAATTTGGATGGTAGGTTGACTAGTATCTATGCTTAATGGACCAGCGATGGAGGGACGATACGGTCTGTGGTCGACATCATCATCGAAACGTGTGGGTAAAGCTACAGTTCGGGAAGCCGTCAGCAGTTAGAAAACCACGTCATGTGTGGCGAAGTCGATGCGTGACAGACGTCAACAAACACGATGTGAATAAGCAGAACAAAGTGGCGCTATGATGAGCGCATGGCGGAAATTCAGGATTCTAAGAAAGTTGATGGCAAATCAAAAGAAGTCTTTATATAAAAATCATGCTCAATAATCCGGCAAAGAAACAGAAATTTCAGGACAATCATCTCATGTTTTAACTATCTTGGGCGCCTCATATAACACATACACTCTAATTAGAGGAAAAAGTACTTGTTTTTAACGCATTATTGGTACCGTCGTACCCTTGTCTTTTCCAAAATTACAGGTCCACATGGGAATGACAGATGGTCTAGACTTGCCCGTGGCAACGGACTTT
>RCHQ01000469.1:0-17363 GCA_003676415.1 Plasmopara muralis
ATAGCATGTTCAAGAGGACCGAGTTCGCTCGACACAGGCAGTCTTTCCTCGTCCTTAACGCCCGGTCCAAAACTTTTATTATCGTGCCAATCGTCCGCGTCATACTTGTCCACCTGACCCTGGACGTCCGAGGCGACATCAAAGGTGGGAGCAGCATCACTGGCTTTAAGCAGAGCAACGGCGCTCAGCAACGTGGCACGTAGGAGGCGCATGGCAAATCTTCGTGTCAGTACGAACCAAGGATTGCCGTTCTGATCCAACAGTGGTATACGATACGCTTCGTTTGCAAAGTAATCTAATCGCCCATCCTATGATTAGAGAATACGTTCGGTAGGTGCTCCGACTCATTGTCGATGATAAAGTATTAGTACGTGGCAATCAAAAAGTATGCCCTGGCTAGAATGCAGAAAGCCCAATTTAATCGGCGGCGCAAGGCCGTACAGATCAGCCGCCCAATCCTGCGCTTTGTCCCACCTCTGCTGTGCGTATACGCCTGAAGTAAATATGCCTCCTTATTTTTCATAATAAATCACCTTGAAAAAGGATTTTTATACTTACTTTGAGACGTAATCAATTCCGGAAACCACTCAATTTTCGAGTTTGGGCGCTTACCTTGATCAAATAAGTCATCTCTCGTGGCCTCTGATTGGCTGCAGTGAGTTAGTAAAACGAAAATGTGGCGTAAATGTTGTAACCGCCAACCTCCCATAGCAAAGATTGTCTAGACTGTACTCCTGTTCCGTATTCACACCAGGCCCAAGTTCTGCATACTTTGCACGTAATTTCATCTCTCAGAGTTCCCTACTCTCCAGATGCTTTAGAATGTTCAAGATGTGCACGAAAAGCCTACGCTCTAGAGCTCGAGCATGACTTTTGAGAGGTAGCGCCTACCGCACGGACTAAGCTAATAAAATTCAAGGCTCTTACTTAGAAAGGACGAAAGATCAAAAGCTTCGGACCCAAATTTAAGAGGTAAAGTTGGTCACTAAGTGGCTATAATTGCAAATGAGCAGGTGCTTGTGACGCTCGCAATTTCTTTCCTGGGACGTCGGGCTGGGCACATACCCAGAATACCACGTCACCAGTGTCATTTGTGTCTTAGAGAGCATACAAACGATCAAAAGCTAAGTTTCATCTAGTGAAGTCTGAGGTTTTATCCGTCAGCTTTAAAGTTTCTTGCTTGCAAGCAACGTGGGCGCAAGTCATAAATGCACAGTTCTAATTAAGAGGATAGGACACCCTTCTTGGTGGACGGCTTTAGTACAAAGCTTCCTCGCTCTTAATTCCCTAGGGTGCACCAGCGACGAAAAAAGAGACGATCTACATGAGAGCTGCAGCAACAGACATGCTCGCTTCTCTGAACTCTGTTAAATGTGCATACTTTCGAACTACAAGATGGTGTCCGTGAGCCCGCTGACTCCCCTATCAGCTTAAAAACTGTCGATCAAAGCAACATCTGATGCTTCAACTGTGCAAGCCATGACATAAAAGCATACCTATCCCGAAAAACGTCACAGTATCGGACCTTCGCTTTATCCAATGCCTTAAGGATTCGCTGACTGAAGCTTTGTTCACGGAACCAGCAAAACGTCGGTCACCAGTAGAGTCGGGGCACATTCCATGGAAAGAGCTAATTCTTTGTGGTAACTGCAGTTGCTACATACCAAGGAAACAAGGCCCTTGCGAGCTAGGCATCTATCGAAACAGCGATGAGCTGCTACATGTATGCTCAAGTGTACGAGATTAGATAACCAAGATCGAAACTTGGTTGACTCGGGCGCGTCGATTTACATTGTACGCCAGCAAATGATTTTGTTCAACCAAGATGGATTAGCTATTGCTCTTGAATAGAGTAGCGGAGATAAGTTTTCAATTTGACGGTTAACGGAACGGGTGTAGACGGTCCCCTCGTTAATATGGCTGTATAATCTCAATATTTCGACAGCGTAGAACCTTTATTTGTGACAAGTACGATTAAATTTTTGGCACTCCGAGGCTAGAAAAGGACGAAATAATATCGCTTTGCAGGCTAATATTATAAGAACCAGCTTTTCAATTTCACGCAACAGGGCTTTCGTGAGTCATGATCCATCCACGTTATGCGTACGGCTTTGCTGACAGTATCGGCTGCCGAAGTCGAAAAATATATCATATATGTGTTACATGATTCATTTAGCTTTACTTACTGCGGGTAAAAAATTGCGGCAAGCAGGTAAGGTCCGCAAAACAACGCAACTAGTACAGCTTCACAAGTAAATACACACCTCCATAGGTAAAAACATTTAAGATCGGCTAACATATCCTTGCAAGAAGACAACAAGAGAATAGGAAGTGGTTCAGATAGTTATCATGCCACGGCAAATGCGCATCGAATGGACTTCTGCCAAAGGTACAGGAGTTAATGAACCTCAAAACAATCGATATAATTTTTGGCTGAGTTTGTAACTGAAAGCACCTTAGATTTGGTGTGTTAGAAATGAAAATCTTTCGTGAAGATACTATATATCCTTTACTTAGACAATGATGCCTTGGACCGCCTCATGGGCATCATATGTTGCGCCAGAGCTCAAAAGTCCTGCAGAATTCTGGACTTTTTTAATTTGAGATTATAGTCTGATGCGGTGTCCAGGTCCTAAGCAATGTTCAAACTTACGAGCGCAATGTGAGCTCACTATTGCATTTTTTGCAATTAAAACTACACGGTGCAGTACGTCCTCGCCACCGACTTCCGTGGTAGAAATTGGCTGAATATTAACCCGGTACCTGCATAAACACTCTTTCAAAGGAAGTTCGCGCTGCTTGACAGCATGTTCAAATGTACGTTGCGCAGTGCATGATAGATTCTATATAATCGAGCGGAATTCTTACAGCGATTAGTACGCTCAGTGTGATCCTAAGTGATGCTACAAAGGCTTGAAGTGTGTGTTGCGTCTGGGCTCAGAGAGGCAATAGGATTCTGCATGTTCGACTAAAAATGACCTGACGTGGTGCTCGGAATGTCGTCATCAACAGTGTCACCGGAAAAAAGCGAGACCCGAGATCGACCTCTTGCCAGGTGCAAAGTCAGGATAGCAAATTCCACTAGCGCAATGTGAGCTCATTGACCGGTGCAAAACACTTTGTTGCACTCATGACTAAACAAAAAGTGGTCACTGGCTCGTGCTTAAAATAATATAATTAGCGTAGCGGTACTTGCACAAATCCCCTTTCCAAGGAAGGACGCGCTGCTTGTCAGGCTGTTAGTGTGTAAGTCGTACAATGCATGGTAGTTACTATTTAATCTGAGTGATGGAGCAAAGGTCTCACAGTAATTATTACGACTAGCAGCATTTCAAGTGATGCTACAAGAATACCAAACATCTCAAAGGCGCTTAATATTTAGTCACTACCTGTTTTGGCCATTTCGACCTTTCGTCCAAACATACGTGGATGATATGCTCGTCCGCGTTAGTCCAATGAAAGCTTGTCGACTCTCAACAATTTTTGAGGTCGAGAAAATCAATAAAAAGTACGTCTTTATCGAAAAAAACTTATGTGAGTTTTTTTTAGAAGAGCCTGTTAGTACTAGCGGACTACTGGAATTTCATCAGCTTTTCGGCATGCTAGTAGCAAATTGCAGCACTAGCATCTGGTGTTCACATGTCACGTTAACGATTTTATATTTTTGACGCTTATTCTATTGGGAAATGAACAGCAAGCATATATAGTGGATGCGGAATGCAAATGTCATCGTCTTCCGGACAAAAATGGCGTCGGACAGGAATCCGCTTGCTGAAAGCAAACCATTTTGGGACGAATGATTAGGTGGAAGCGATAAATCATGTGCTCGGATGTATTGTGCGCAGTATGTGCGCTGAAGCTCCACATTCGGGGTCCGACAAGCTGTCAATGACTGAGCTTGCGCTTAACTCTGAAGCTCACGCTTCTACAGGATGTATACCCTTCTCATTTCCAGGTTAAGTAAATTGTGATTTCCATCAGCTTTCGAAAGCACAAACGCATCTTAATAGGTGGGGAAGCTAGATAGCTGTTTTCTCTCAGGTTGTGAATAAGAGACCCGATTCATCTCGAAATTGGTTCCCGACAAAAACATTGACTGGACTTGACCGGCAAAGCAAGGGGGGCAATTGCGTTCGGCCAATATATACTAAGAATTTTTTTTAATATAGCAGGGGAGCGGATATCCAAACTCTTAATTGAAAGGTAAGCTAGAAGGAAAAAGATTGGTATTTTCGAGAGAAGTAACGTATCACATTATCGGAGCTTCAACATACTAGATAATCACATGTCAGCGTACACCTTTAAACATTAAAAGACTGTGTTAACAATCACAGTTTTTATGCAGGGCATCGCTAAGGATATTTTGATTCCCACGACTCCAATCTTATAAGAGACCTGAGGTGCCCCTACCATTTTTGAGTTATTGTCCCCATGTTTGTCATTGTTGTAAGGGGTATCAATAGGCCCCACTTTTTACCACCGCATTGGCCTTAGGGCTGATTTCTCAAGTACTATGCACTTTGAACATCCGGCCGATTCTAAAAGCTTACTACAAAGTTAAGTGCGTTTTTTTTTGGACGCAGTTCAGAGTCCTCGAGCAGTATTGCGAGGGAGTCCAACTGACTGTGCAGCTCATGAACCACATAACTAGAAAACCTCGCTTCCTTCTCAAGGACCGGGGCGCCTCGAAGTAGCTACGGCCAAACCGCTTGGAGCGCAAACTTAAGTGAGTATGCTTGGTCGCTTAGGAGTCGCAAAATCTCCTTAAGTAGGTGCAAGGCCGAGCTAGAAGCGGCCTTCCTCACCGCTACCAGATTCCCCAGACCTTCTTTTAGAGCAAGGGCGCAGTTTAAGTCTGAGGTGGCATGATTATCTCACATCATGGAACCTGTGCGAATTTTTGAGGTGGCTCCGATATCGGTTGCTGTCTGGATTCAGAAAGACCTAGCGCTTTATAAGTAAGTCGCAATCAAAAGGCCGTAGGGTATGCATGACCTTATGCTCGCCCTCAAAACTTATGTCGCTGACTGCTGGCTTGACAATCTGCCAAAGCCCAGATAGCTTAATGAGTAGTTGTCTTCGATTGTAAATTGTACTCCATGGAAAAGTTAATTGTATTGGTAACAGTACCCAAAGATACTCCTATAATAGGTACACGAATTTCTTGTCTTGTGTCTTCTCAAAATGCCGTGTGAAATCTCTAAGTGGATTTGATGTGGCCTTTTGTACGGCCCATATGTGCGGTGTGTTTCATAAACGGGCTATAGATCATCGAGCATACTCTTTTTATCGCAAGACTTACAAGCAACCATTTGAGTCGAAAGAGGGAGCTATCAAGTATAAATACAAGAAGGTAGAATTTGGAAAGAAGGCGTTATTCGCGATAGCGGTGCTAAGACTCAATGTTTTGAGAGATATGGTAGCACCAATGCTGGTAAAGGAAAAAAACATTACCTATCCATCGTAAGGGCTAAAATACATGCTTTTCTGACACAGAACAATTTTTTTTGAGTCTGCTTTGAGCAATGTCAATTTCTAGGCTATAATCCACGACGGTATAGACCTCCTGCAAAAATAACACAATCTTCGATATTATTTGAACCATTTATGAGCACAAAGTCAGCTCGAAACTTGCTCAGCCATACAAGAGTTTGAGTACATTAGTATGGTTGATATTTCTTGACGTTTATACAAAGTCACTTTGGTCATCGCGATAGCCAAACAGGTCGATTGGACTTTTAAGCGATGGTCAAGCCAACTATCAAGATGAATTCCTTGTATCCAAGGATGTCATTGCTCAATTTCAATAAAGCTTCATTTACAGCAAAGTCTGAGCTTGAGTCTTGAACGGCGAGCTAAGAGTTGTCTGCCCGTCAAAGCGCTCTTCGTTTTAAACAGCCTCTCACTTTAGTGCGGCGGGAAACGCGCGCATTTCGCCCCTCGTAAATTGCGCACACGAAGTAGTTTTAAAGTACATGCTAGACCCCGTCCGCACCACTTTTTTTGTCAATTTGGTTGGGAGAGCTACCACAAAATCCACAACTTCACGTGATTGATCAAATTTCGTGCCCAACCTTTGCATTTATATATGCCTCGAAATTACATTAATTAGCAATTTTAAAGAAGGTGATAATACACAGAATTGTACAGAAGATACGTAATGAAGTGTACTAGGTCAGTTGTTGAGCTTGATCGATCTACCTATCTACGCACGAATAAGCACTGGTTATCAAGCTGTCTGTATACATATGAGGCGATGCAGCAACTCTTGCTGCAAGTAGTCACACCATTGGCTAATATTAATCAAACGTTGCAATCGACGCGCAACTTAGTCTGTCCGATATCTACCAATGGTCATAGCCCGACCGCGGCCACCCAAATTGATCTACCGGTCAAGTAAATGCAGGTGCCATCCGGCTCTTCCTACGAGACCATACTCTGGAGTCTACTAGCAAAGGACAATGCGACCCGCAATGCCGCCGAGGCGCACTTCGCCACACTAAAGCAGGCCACATGCAGTGACGAGCTACTACTGGGTCTAGTGCACCTCGTGCACTCTAACAGTGCCGACGACGTTCGTGCTTTAGCCGCCGTATTATTACGCCGCGTCTTATTACGTGATACCGTGTCGCTGTGGCCTCAAGCTACCAATCACGCTCGATCTACAGTCAAGTGTGAATTGCTGGCCGTGCTTGAAGCCGGGGAAAAGAACCGCAGCATTCGACGCAAAGTCTGCGACACCGTTGGCGAATTGGCCAGTAGTATCTTGGAGGACGGGCAGTGGGACGAGTTGATGCCTAAATTGATCCAATGGAGTCAGGCAACCATGGTGACGCTACGGGAGACTGCGTTGCGTGTCTTGGAGATGATTGCCGTCTTCTTAGCTAGTCAAATGACTCTCACTGCCGTGGCGACTACGAGACTGGATGGTTCGACATTGGAAACGATGATTCACGGATTGACTGATCGAGAAGGACGCGTGGCGCTCAATGCGCTACGTGCTTTCGGTATGTTCCTACTGAACGTGGACACGCTGGACCAAGTGCCACGACCAGAGCTAGTGACGAGGGCTGTACCACTGATCCTTGCTACACTGCATGCGCTGTTAGTGACAAGACAGTTTGATGAAGTCATGGAAGCGCTTGAAGTCTTGATTGAGGTGGCGGAGCCTCACGCAGTCTTTTTCAAGCCGTGTTTACGTGAGTTTGTCGAGACAATGGTACGGATCGCTGATGCTTCACGTGATGAAAATGATGAGATCCCTGTGCCCGATGGATGCCGGCAATTGGCCATGGAGTTGCTAGTGTCATTGGCGGAACAGGCGCCATTGCCGTGTCGACGTTTACCTAAAAATATATTTGTTCAGCTAGTGTATCCTGTCGCGTTCAAGATGATGCTTGACGTGCAAGATGTCGACGCATGGGACGTTGCATCGTGTGAAGACGAACAGTTTTCTAGCGGTCGAGGCATCGATCATGAGATTTCAAACTTTGATGTGGGGTCGGAAGCTCTTGAAAGGCTCGTTGGGGCACTTGGCGCAAAGCGGTCGCTCTCTACGTGTTTTGCTTTGATTCAAGAGTATGCTCAGTCTGAAAATTGGGTCAGTCGACACGCTGCTTTAGTGGGACTCTGCCAGATTTTAAACGTGCTTGACGACGATAATCTAGACGCCATTGTGCGCCATTTACTTTCCCAAGCGTATGATTTACATCCTCGTGTATGTTGCATCGCCGTGGATGTGATCGGTCAGATCTCGATTGATCAGGCTCCTCGCTTTCAAAAAGCATACCACTCACAGGCACTTTCGGTGCTGGCTTTTTACCTGGAAGACTCGAGTAAACCACGTCTCCAAGCTCACGCTGCGACTGCCTTACGCCAATTCGTCGACATGTGTCCCCTTGAGCATTTGACACCGAACCTTGAGAAGATGCTGCATCAACTCTTTGCATTATTGCAACACAGTCCGGCAATGGCCTTGAATATCAATGAAACACCCACAAAGGCATTCATCGCCGCTCGCGTTGTCCAGGAACAGGTGATAATGGCTATCTCGTCTGTGGCTACCGTAGCTGGCGCGTCTTTCTCGACGTACTACGCTGCCGTGCTGCCTCCGCTACAACAAATTCTTTGCACTTGTCTTCATGAGTGTGTGACGGCGGCAGCTGCATCGCCCGCCGTGATCAAGTCACAAATGAACGTGCTCAGCTCATTTACGCTCGGTGGAATTACGCTTGAATGCCTCAGTTTGATCGGCCAGGCCGTAGGCAAGCATGTGTTTTCACGCGACGCCGCTGCAATTCTTAAAGTAATGGCGGAGATGCAGGCCACGCCGTCTATTGTCGGCAATGAGTTGATTCGCACGTACTTGCTTCAGGCTTGGGCTCGTTGCTGCACTTGTCTTGGCCGCGATTTCGCGCCCTATTTGCCGCTTATGATGCCGACACTGCTAGAGGCTGCCACGCAACAGGCCGAGTTTGAAGTCGACCCGTCGGCTTTGGCGAGTGATGACGAGGAGGAGGATTCTACCGACAGTGAAGACATCCAGCTTGCTCAGGTGAATGACAAGTGTCTTATTATTCGTACGTCTATTCTCGAGGAGAAAGCGACTGCGTGCCAGCTTTTAGCTGGTATGGTGACAGACCTCGAAGACGCCTTCTTTCCATACGCCGAACAGGTCACTCAAGTGCTAGTGCCATTGCTGACCGAGTCTGTACACTCGGATATCCGAGCTTCTGCGATCCGTGCCATGCCGGCGCTCGTGAAATGTGTTGCGATCTCGACTACGACCAGGCCTGGTTCATCGGAACACGGCCAAGCTACCATTAAGCAAACGGTAGACTTTGCGCTTGGCCGTCTCATCAATGCGCTCACGTCCGAGCCCGACGTGGATTTAGTCGTCACGATCATGCAGAGTATGATCAAGTGTCTCAATGAAGCGTGCGTGCTCCACCCGACGCTAAAGCTGAACGACGCACAGCTGCGTGAGCTAGTGCACGGCTTGCTCGTGGTGTTGAGTGATACATTTCAGCGACGTGCGATGCGAAGAGGTGGCGCTGGGACAGACATCATGGAGGCCGGCGACGACGAGGACGATGATGAAGACGCGTCGCAGACCATTGAGACGCAAGCAGCCGAGGCAGAAGTGCACTTTGTATTGGCTGCGTGCATTGGGACACTTGCAAAGACTCATGGCGCCGCGTTTTTCCCTGTCTTTATGTCGCTCCTGTGGGACAAAGTGACGGCACTGGCTGCCCGTGGGTGTTTGATTGAAGACCGTCACTTTGCGCTCTATGTCGTGGACGATGTGTTAGAACACTGTGGTGACGCTGCTCTACGTCAGCTCGATAGCTTTCTCCCGCTTCTCTTTAATGCTCTCTGTGAAGTGAACGAGCCGGCATTGATTCAAGCCGCAGCTTTTGGTGTCGGCGTGTGTGCGTCCCACGGTGGCGACTTGTTCGCGCCACACGCCACTTCGTGCCTTGACCTACTCCACACGATCGTGAAGCAACCGCATGCATATCGTCCAGAGCAACGCAATGCCACGGACAATGCAATCGCTGCCCTTGGCAAACTCTGCGAGTTCCACGCTGACGTTGTGGACGCCGCGACGCTCTTTCCACAGTGGTTGGAGTTGCTGCCTTTACGTGGAGACTTGGAAGAATCGCTCGCTGTCTCACGTCGTCTTTGCAGCTACGTCAACGACCGGCATCCATTTGTGTTGGGGGCACCCGACTATCACCATTTGGGCAAAGTGGTCGCCGTCCTGGCTGCTGTAGCGGACGCAACGTTTTTGCGCAATGTGCGGACCAGTGTTGGGGACAAGGAAGCGTCGGCACTTTGTCAGGAAGTTGCCTCAACGCTTGCGAGCCTTCGCGAGTCCATGCCCGAGCCAGTTATGAAGCACGCATGGGCTTCGCTTTCTGGGCCACAGAAGACAGCACTACACGCGCTCTTTGCTTAAGTTATATAGTTTTGTTTTTTATTTTTTTGTAAAACTTGAGGAGTCGACGTATTAGTTTGGAGAGGATATGAAAGTATTTCCTACGTAGTGTATTGACGCAGTGCGTCTCCTATTATAGTCTAAGGTACACAAGTAGTGCGTACCAAAATAATTGGAAGTACTCACGCCGTACGTCCCAATATAATTGGATGCACTCACGCCGGGCGTACCAATATAACTGAAAGAACTCACGCCGTGCGTCCCAATTTAATTGAAAGAACTCACGCCGAGCGTCTTATGGTAATTGAAAGTACTCACGCAGTCTGCGACTGTTCACGTTGATGAAATGAGTAGTGCAGCATACTCGAATGAAGCGATAAATTTGTAAACCGTTTTGTGTGAGAAACTTATAATTCATAATTAATTAAAACTTTTCAAGCACAACAAAACTGTGCTTGGGCATTCGTGCAATAAAAATGAAATCCGACGGGGCGCGAGTTCTCGAGAACTTTCAACGATCTATTGAACAGAGATCTTAATTTATTAGAGCTAACTTAAGCTTGTGATACACGTCATAAATCACCAATATCTACAACCATGGGCTATCGACCGAACAAAGATGTTCCCAGTGTGCCGTTACTCTTCACGAATCCGATAGTGTTAGCGTGAAATCTCTAATCAAAAGCCTCGATGAGTAAGTTTAGAGGATATTACGCACAAAGAGTGAAATGTGCTGCAGATAGACAGACTGAAAACATTATTGATGTGATAATAAAAGAAATTCTCGATCTGACTGGGAAAGAACGTTGTCAAGTGATTGTATGGAAAAAAGTACTTTACTATGCTGGTTTGCCACTAACTATTAGAGTTGGCCGGCGATGGGATGATTCTGATGAAAATTAACGTCATTGGATA
Organism: Plasmopara muralis; assembly: GCA_003676415.1. Taxonomy (NCBI): domain Eukaryota; phylum Oomycota; class Peronosporomycetes; order Peronosporales; family Peronosporaceae; genus Plasmopara; species Plasmopara muralis. Next base: position 10,856 of record RCHQ01000469.1, read on the forward strand.
GGTCTGGCAAAGAAGCTCATAAAGGCAGAGAGCGATGCCAAATCGATGCAGTCTTGCGAGCGGGTTTGTTTAACTATTGGCTTTTGCCTAAGGTTAGAAGCACTTTTAATAAATTTATAGCGTCCGGTAAGTTTTGGTTTGTATAATTTGTCAGCAAAATGGCTTTAGACCCCGGGGTCACGATGATGGGATAGGATTTATGAAGACAATATACGCAAAAAGCCAGAATTTTATCATAAAGAAAAGAGATCAATTGATGACTGATTGTCAAAGTGTCTTTCAAATTTCTATGAGCACATGCTGTGCGGACCCAAATAACACCTTAATTTAGCGTAGATCTTTCAAAGATTGCAGTGTGCCCTAATTTTGACCTATATAGAGAAGGAAGTTGCGGTTAAGCTTTGCATCTTTGAAATAATATAGGCTTTATAGGAGCAATCTTACCCAATTCGTTGCCTGAACCTTTAATAACCGCTTGTAGAACTTTATTGACAATTGATGTTGCTATATTATCTATCCAGGAAGCTTTGTTACGTACATTTAGAGCGTGATCTTCAGCGCCTCTTATATCCGGTGCTATCACGAAAAAATGTTGGACCCTAATAAGGCATCTGAAGACGACGTCACGTCTACCTTTGTGAAAACATTGAATTTATTTCGAGCGTGTACCTCCGCCTTTCTTTCAAAAGAGCCGAGCGCATAACTAGGGTAATGCATGACTCGGCAAGGCTGTTGCGCAGGTTAAAGCGGCTAGTATCTATGGTCGTGCCCACCATTTAAGCCATGTCTCGTGTTCAACCAGCTCCGGCACACCAGGATCAAGTCATACTTTTAATATCAGGGACTTTGCTCGATCGAATTTCCCACATTTTACAACTAGATTTTGACATAACATTGTCCCATAAGCCATTCGTATCAAATTTAGCTTAATTTGTTGCTCTTCTTTATGTAACCAATTCATCGAATCTAAATGATCATAAAAAGGCCACATGAAAAGTCAGTGTGTGATTGTAACAATTCCGAGATAGTATGGCGTCCATTCATTTAAAATCGTCTAGATTTTCTGGCGCTTCCTCAATGTTAACTGTGATCACCCCACCGTCAGAACATCAATCGTTTTTGCAATCGATAAATTTATTTTGGCTGTATATTGCTAATCATCAAGATTAAAGCGCAAGCTTTCCAAGCCGGGATTTTACCTCATAGTGTGATTTCTTTGGTCTTTCAGTGTTAATACCCATCGACACAAAGAGCTCTTCAGAAAGAAAGGTGCCCAGGACAAACTTAGCTGACTTAAAATTTCTGGTGAATTATTATATTTGGTGACTTTCCAGCTGGCCCAACCTCGTTAAGAAAGAGATAATGTAGTGTGAACGCCACGTGCTTTTAATCATCTGTGGTCAACATCGACTTGGTGGCTTCGTATTTGTTTCATTAATCGGATAAATTTGTATTGGTATCCTTCAATTTATTATCATAGTCCGGCACATATCATCTACACGATTCAACAGAGATAATTTTTGCTTCTAGAAGTGTTGGCAAAGTACGGCGAGAACTACGGCACATTAGATCGTAAAACGATTACGCTGCCTACTAATAGGTTCGAAGTCGATATGGCTCAAAGATTGCTGCTAGCGACTTGATTAAACAATTGTCTGATGAAAAGTCGAGCTTGCTTACCGTAATCACTGCTTGTTATGGTAAACGTAAGACGCTGATGATGGTTGAAGAAGCTTAATTGCTTCCGACTACGAAAGACACGGCAACGTTTTTAGAAATTAGCAAATGAAGCACTGACCGAGCGCTGAGAAAATCCCGAACCATGTCTATGCTAATGCAAACAATTAATTTCAAAGCCTTGTTACGCTGTTAAGGTGAATAAAGCTCTATGGTATCTACAAACAGCTATACTACGACTTTTGTTTAAGTCAATTACGCTACTAATGCCTCTTTGTAACAACGTCGAACAAGCTACGCAGGCCACAAAGTTGCTTAGAACGTGGTTGGCTCAAAACATTTGGAAGACATGATGTTCTGGCTATAATGTACAAATTTAATAACTCATGATAATATCGTTTCTTGACTCATGCCTTTTGTAAACAGAATGACAAAATGCTAACTTTTGAGCGTAAGCAGAAGGTATAACAAGTTCTTCTTAGGTGAAAGAGATCAAAAAGATCAAACGAGAATATGTCTCAATACATGATACGCCTTGCGATCATCGACAGACTTTTTATTTGGACAGCTTCACTAATTAAGAACTGCTCGCTATCCTCCCTTTGCTTGAAAGGTGACCCTGTGTCCATGGTGCTTGGAGTAGCTAAGCTCGACCGAAAAAAAATCGACTCTCGCAGTAAACTTTTAAGTATGTTGAACATGTTGCTCAAGAATTAGAATAGCCACACAAAGCTTTTTATTCGCTGAGACTTACCTAAATCTTAAGCCACGGCTGTTAACTGGTGGACTTTATAAACGACATTTGTGCGGCGAGGATGTAAAGCTGTATGACGTCTTGCGTGAGCCCTACAAAACGATTGCTGGATGTTTAATTCTTTGACTGGAATAGATAAAAAAGCCCGGTTTTGGAGGGGCTTTTAAGGTATAGTCAGCTGTTGAACGAAAGGTTTTGATTTTAAAGCCAATTTCTGTGACGCAGATGTCATGAATTACCATAAAAAATAAGTACGGGCAGTCGAATGAAGTATAATTTTTTTAATTACGTAAGATTGTCCCAGTGTACGGACCATTTGAAGACATACGAGATAAGAGATTGATCTATACGTTTTGATGCAATTGCACAAGAAGATTGACTACTTAAATTATGGGCGAAATACTCACTTAAGCGTCATCGTAATAATGCTTTGATTCTTGTTTTGTATGATCTGTGAAGCTATTCAAGAGGCACGCCTTACACTTCTAGGCTACGGTGATAATTTTTTTACAAGGCTGTATCTGCGAGCAAAACAAGAAAAAATTATCAATTGAAGAGTACTTATTGGACAGCCTTTGTTAAGCTTCTGTAAGCATACGCTGGACAGGCCCGAAGAACGAATAATTTTTTATAAGAATTAAAAATTGCGCTATACACATATTTTGACTGTTATAAGAAATGAGTCACTGGCAGATCGTTTTAATTTAAGTGTTTGTAGGTAGTACATACCTTAATAGTCAATCGCGCAATTTTTGTTTGGGTAGCATCATGGTAGACATTGCTTAAACAGTATGTACCATTTACTTGACCGTACCAAATCAAAATTATTTAGAGCAAACTTCGTTAACTTATGAGGCAATTTCGCTTGACCAATGCAGTGGAGTTAAAAGGACGGCCTTGTTTTCAGACGAAGTTGCGTTATAGACAGCGCTCGCTGCACCGAGGCTAAGATTACAATAATCTGTTTACTTTTTTTCTTCTAGTGAATTTAGATATAGTTCACCATCAAAAGCATCACCAAACAGAGGACTCAGGCACAAGGTTGACCTCGCGCTAGTCACAAAGTAGACTGCCACGAAACCAACGTGAGCTTATTGCTACTTTTTTGCTGAAAATGCAAAGTATGACATGACGAAAGAAGGTCTAAATGCCCGCACTCATCACTGACTTTGTGCGTTCGATAAATCGAGTGTGACTAGGTCATGCTTATAATTAGCTATTCAGTGCAAGGGTTCCTACACGAAAGCTCATCAAAGGAAAGACAACTCGCCTAACAGCATATTGGGGAACCGGTGTCTAGTGCTTTAAATTTAAGTCGATAACACTAATCAAATTTGACCGAGGGAGTCGTAAGTATCTTTCATAGCGTTTGGTGCGGCTAGAGGCCTTGTTGGTGATGTTTGAGGACAGTAAACGCTCCAGCAAGCCTACCCTTCTGGCTTCCCAATCGTTTTGACCATTACAGCAATTTCCGGACACCTTTTAAAGATAGATCCATTTAAGCCATCCATAGTCGCTTTAATGGAGATCAGACGGCTATGTTGTCTAGTGGGGTAAATCTCGATGTCAAGAGCACCAACAAATGCAAAGCCAATACCAACAAGTGTGTCAATGTGGCCGAGGAATTCAAGTCTTTGACTACTTCGTAGGCAGCCATGAGATTCAAGCAGACCCTAAAACGTTTTAGCTTGGCCTAAAAAATTTAATGACAATATTTTACTAATCAACTATTTACACAAGTATAGTGCTGGTTATACAAGTCTTGCATAATCTTTGTCCAATTCTTTGAAAAATGTGCCGACGTTTTTCAATCATCATACTTAAATAACCATCACGATAAGCCCGCAACAGGATCTTGTTTTGGTTTTGTGAAAGAAATGCCGAATTATGGCATTGACCACATTTTCAGGCCTTGCTATGTTGATCAAGTGGGAATAGTTATGTGGTATTTACAATACCATCACCCAGACTCTCTGCTTATTCACAATGCTGATGCCTCTTATCAATGACGTTGACTTAGCTGCTAATGACACAAACAAATATGCGCAGAGCTTGGAAAGAGCCAAACGTTTTAAAGACATAAAATTCGGGCACTGGTACAACAATCTAACGATCCTTATCACGATGTTACCACGTGGCTCTCTTCTTTGAAGACAAAAAAAGAACGTCTGTTCAAACACGTCAGAAGGGCACGTCGAGAATGACGGCCTTCCTTTTTTGTGCGAAAGAGACCAAAAAGTTCGAAACGAAGGATAAAATCTCGATATTTTCCACAGTTTACAATTATGCATGGACAATCCATCTGAAAAACCATACTGAATAAAAAGCACATAATTGCTTTAATTACCTTTTTTTCAGGGCAACCAAGCTCACTACGACTTATTTGACTCGTGCAGGAAGGCTAAAGGAAGGCTAATCAAAGCTGTAGCTTAAGAGCAGGAATATTCCGCACTATATTATAGTTACTAAGAATCGACAAGATGCATAGAAGGCCTTAGCCTCGACTGCTTACGCTGATGCCGTAAGTAGACATGTCTAGTGTAATTTACCTTAACGACGTCATGCGTGAACACGGCAAAACTATGACGGTCTTTTGCACGATCTACTGATTGAAACTGAGGTTCGTTAAAGAGCGAGTTTTTGAAGGTCTGTGTACATTTCGATTGGCTGCTGGAAAAGTTCGAGCGAAGTTTCTAATTTCGTGACGCAGACGCCAATTTGCGCTAGTAACATCAAGCATGATCGGTTGCCAGTGATAAAAAAAATTGTATTATAAAAGCAAGTCCAGGTGTGCAGACGTTTTTGAAGGATTTTCAATAAATGCACAAATCAAAAGACTTATGGCATTTACGCGTAGAGACAAATAGGTGGTGCGGATCGACAAGTTAGACAGAGTAATAGACCCAGTATGGAGACTAGGCCTTCACCCGACTTCAGAAGAAGGTCGTCTGATTAAATGATAGGGAAAGCACTCCGCTATGCTTTGTCCCCGTCATTATTTGAAGCTGGTCGACGATAATATGATTTGGCCGGAAGCCGAATATTTTATAAGAGAGTCGGCTTGAAAGCATATTGAGCAAACGACTATGTAAAATCGATGCGTTTAAAATATGTTACCAATTTATTCTCTCAGAATGATAATTTAAATGATCTTGGAACTATTTTACTGATACTTATTGTGTTTGAGATACAGCTTTTAAAGACTATATCTGCATGTGGCAAAATCTCACTAAATATAAATATCAACCACTAGTTGAAAAAGGCGCCTCAATTAGATTATTGTGAGGGCTGGCCTAAACAACACATCATTTTTTGTAGAGATTTGGGTGTACACTGATTCTCGCAGCATTGCTTGAGGAAGATTGATCAAAGCTTTGGCTCAAGAACAGAAAAATTACACCAAGTTTTTAAGTCGCTAGGATTCGACAAGAATGAAATGCTTAAGCTGCGACTGTTTACGTTGGTCAAGTTATTGGATTATTTTAGTGCGGCATACCTAAATGAAGCAGCACAGATTATGACGGCTTGCGTGAGAACGATTAATATGTGGCTCAAGCCCTCGTGCAATCAATTAATTTGGAATTGTAACTAGTCAAGGGGTGAGTTCTTAGAGTGCTGGTTGAGATTTGGTCAGCTGCTGGAAGCAAAAAAAAGTTATCGATTTGTTGGATTAAATCTTAATGACGTAGACGTCATAAAACGTTCACACCATGAGTGTTCTACTGCTGTAAGTGATTTCATTTCATCGCGATAGGTCCCAGTGTGCTGACAGCTTCTAGGAATCTCAAAAGTACTTGAGCAATTTCTTTGATCAACAAGTCAATGCTTGAAAAAAAGAGGTGGAGCGGACGGACAAGTCAGGAAAACCGACTTCTGTGGAACACTATTTACACTCAGTAAGCGTTGGTGAAAAAATGATGGTCAACGACGATGCTAAATCAATGCAATATTTGCGCATACACTTGCTTGTTTATTCGGGTTTCTTGAAAGTTGTTTTAAGCTATCTATCTATCTATCTATCTATCTATCTATCTATCTATCTATCTATCTATCTATCTATCTATCTATCTATCTATC
>RCHQ01000470.1:0-17270 GCA_003676415.1 Plasmopara muralis
CGCTCTATGTGGTTGCTATCGGTGTCGTCTTTGCCGTACGATGGGGAAACGGTGTCATTCAAGGTGACAGCCATTGGAAATTGTGGCCACTCGATCGTGCTTTTCAGCTCGCAATGTTCTGTTTGACAATCGGTGTCGTGTATGCCTCCATTTGGTATGAATACGTCATATTCCATCACACTCACGCAGTCAAAGAGCCGACGCCGCCTACCTTGTCCGGGACTCCTCAGCCAAATGCTGCCGCTTTTGAAGAAGATGTACTTCACGTCGGAGATCTCATCCACCATTATGGCATTGCAATTCGTCAGCGCCCAAACTTGCATTTGCTATTGCAAGAGACGCTTGAAATTCACAAGAAAGACGGCAATTCCTCAAATGTGCTACCGACTATTGGCGTGATAGTGTCTGGGCCTTTAGCGCTGAAAACAGTGACAAACGAAGCTGTCTACGCTCTTGGTGGTGGCAATTTTGACGTTCACGAGGAAGAGTTCGAGATGTAGGCAAGAATGACTTTTACTTTTCGATCGTTTTACTTTCTTTCAGCCTGCTTTTCGTTAAAGTACAGTACGCGATGTGGGTGGTGCGATAGTAAACATAATCATTTGCATGATTCTTGTCCGGCATTTTTTTTACCGTATAAGTAATTATGCTGTCCATGCAATTTGTACTCTTTTTTTGGTGGATGTTTAGCCTCGGTGTTCCCGAGTCAATAGCCTTTGCAGTCTCCAGCATTTTCCCTTCGTCCACTTTACTATCATCCCCCTCAATTTCCTTGTCTGTCAACGTTGGAGATTCGAACTCCGCTTGTCCGCATTTACAACAACATTGTCTCGTCACTCGCCTCACTAGTTTTTCGCGTTTTATCTAAGCGTCACATGTTTGCATGTGTTTTCATATTGTTTTGTAAATTAAAACTATATACCTAGCTAATATTTGGCGCTTCCAAAGTCGCGCCGCTTTCTAAGTGCGTTGTCCCCTGCTCGACGGCATTTTCGATACTTGCGACACCAACTGCCGCCAAACGAAAACGACTGCAGACACAGCATCTCGGGCTAGCAGCGGTGGATGCCAAATTCTGCTGCCACGAGCTCGCACAGCTGCATCTTGGTGTGGTGTGCCGAATGGGCCAACATGTTGTCGATGGCGCACGCGAGAATTCGACCGGCCTTCTGCTATTTAAGGTACTAGACAAACCTCTCTCAATACATTGCCAGCGTATGCTTGTGGACACAACTAAAGTGACGGTGGCCACAATCCGTATGAGCACATTTCGCCACCGCAAAGCAACCTACTCGGTATACTCGCGCGCCGAATTATACGAAAGGCTGTTTAAGTTCACAATATCGCGCAACCAGTTGGACATGACATTTACCGACATCATGACGGGCAAAACTTGTCGTCTCGGCTCAAGCGGCGATCGAGGCAACGTTGGAATCTGGTTGCAGTGTGGCCTATCAGCCGTGACGGTTAAGCAATCCATTGCATACATGTACCTCGCACCTACAGGCACGCCGTTGGATTTCTCGATTGACATTGCTGAGGGAGTTGATGTCGATATGGCTATTCTAGTGTGCATCGCCATGTACGAGTGTGAACCGGTCAACGCGTGGCGGGCATCGACCTTTGTGTTATTTATTTTTCAAGTGGCGGTATAATTATATCTTAAACGAGATGAGTAGACTGGCCGGACGCTTCCGAGACATCTTTTCCTTAACCGACCAGTGTTTCTTAGTATATATAGGACATGAATATACTTGAGCTCTTGCGTACTGTTGCGCATTCGATAGCAACAGTCTTTTCTTACATTGTCTCATGGATTGCTTCAAAAGTGCAGAGCTGCGCCGTTTCGTGGCTGCGATCAAGTGACCTACGAGCCGGTAACCCACCGAATGCAGTATGGACACAATTACGAGCGAGACGCTTTTTTCATTTTGATGGAGCACTCCTCGCTGCACCGCCAATGCACGTTGCTGAATGTCTGCATGCGTCTCAATAGGTCGCTAACTTGCAGCTGTGGCATAAGGTATACTCATTGTCAGATAAATAATTTTCATTACACTTTTATCCGGCAAATTGCCGAGCTACATACTTGATCGCTAAGGTTTACAGGCTAAAAAATTCATAGTAAAGTAGTAAAGCGGAGTCGGAACTTGTGGTGGTTGGCCGATAAGCGTGGCTGTGTTGTGCTCAATGCCCGTATTTGTCAAGACAAGTCCGCGGAGGAGGTAAGTCACTCTTTCCAAGTTTCGACTGCATACTCGCAGTGCCAAAACAGGTGCGGAGCGGTTTCAAGCACGCCGCAATTGTGGTGGCACAAGCACTGAATTCCTTGAAGGTGTTGAAATCGGTATCCGAGGTACAACGCGTTGTGTTGAAGTCTGTAGAGCAGGTCCGAGTAGACGGGGAATACATGTTTCCCCATCTTGATGTCTCGGCTCCACATTGATTATGCCGGGCCCTTTTCCACACCAAGGCGGGGAAGTGGCAAGTCCGGAACGTGGTAGCTTGATATCGCGGTCTGTACCCGAGCAACACTAAGCTCAGCCACTTCATAGGTGTCGAAGACCCAAGCATGGAGTGCCGCGTGGCGTTGAACTGCTCAAATCGATCCAATCGGATATTCGACGAGCGAAAGGAGAAGTCGGTCAGCTTTCCTCAAGAAATTGGAATAAGAGCATACGCTGGTATCCCGTCCCGGTGCAAGGTGGCTGAGATATTGTGATAATTCGCTGCCGTCACCGGCCGCTCACAAATCCAAAGCAGATCTATAGCGCGGAGGATACCGTTGTTGGCCAGGAGGGTAACCAAACCGAGTGGCCGCGAGGTTCCTGCCAGTGCGCGGCCACGGTAGCTGTAGGCGATGTCTACGTTGTCCAGTATCGGCATTGTGAGCTTGTCAAACTTGACTTGGAGACGAGTGGCATTTGCTCGAAGGCGAGTATGCCACGTGATTAGCACAAAGTGCGATTAAGCTCCTAAGGCTGTCCAGCGGGGAGACCGTCGGGAGACCGCGTAGTCCAGGCTTGGAGTCACGGGAGTGTATAATATGTCGAAGTCCTTTCCCCATGGAGCCGCGGCTTGGTCAAAACGACGAATAACCGGGGCTGCCCATGAGGGAATGGTCTTTCCTGGGGGGTGCGTTCAGCTAAGATTACCTTGCAGAGCATGTGTAGCAGAAGGCTTTGAATCATGTCAGGAATAGGGGTGAGACCCGATCCACCTTTATGTAAGGGTATACACCACCAGGTCTTGAGTAAGGCATTGGAGGCCCTGAACCGGCAAAGAAAGCGCGAAATGAGCTTAATCAGCTGGTCTTGGAATCCTGTTGAGGGAACGTGACAAACGCTAGCCGAATACCACAGTGTTGGCAGAATAAGTTTTTGAAGTATCACGATTTGACCACGCAGTGTGCGTGTCCGGTGAAGCCATGAAGAGCACTTGGTTTCATTTCTGTGAGTAAGTGTTGGAGCCGGTCAGCATCGCTAAGAGTCGGGCCGTAAAGTATTCCCAACAGCTTAGCGCGCCCTGTGTTTCCAACCACGATCACTCCCAGCTCGGATAAGGACTGGCATTATAGCTCGTTCTCATCTGACCAAGGGTGAAAAGGAAAAATCACTGTCTCGTTCTTGTTGAGCCGCATCCTCGAAGCCGCACAGCAGTCTTCCACTTGGCTGAGAAAAAACTTGGTGTGCTTGAAATCGGAAAGTAGTCCAGTGCAATCATCGGCGAAACTGATCACCGAGTGCGTTGTATTCCCACTAAGCAAACCCTAATCTTTTAGTTTCGTCCTTAGCGGGTTCAACAAAAGCTCAATGAAAAGCACAAAAAGTGCTGGAGAGAGAGGTCTCCCTGTCGAACCCCCGCGCCCAGTTCGAACGGACTTAACGGGCGGCCGTTGGACATGAGTGATACCAGGGTTTTGGGAAAAGGACCCGGATCCAGCGCCTTAACGTGTCGCCAAACCCAAGATGCCTCAAGACCATGTCAAGTGCTTCCTAAACGACACTATCGAAGGCCTTAGCGAAGTCGAGAAGAATCGCCCCGGCTGGTGACCCATCCTTGCCGAACAGCTGGGATAAGGCCTGAACCCTCAAGTGCGCGTGGCGAATATCCCGTCCTGGAACAAACCCGAATTGGTCTGAGTGCGGAAGGCTGTTGAGTATGGAGCCAAGGCGATGGGCAAGAGTCTTGGGTCCTAGTTTAGCATCCACATTTAGGAGCGTGATCGGTCGATAGTTGCTAGGGACCTTGCGGTCTCCCTTCTTGTACGACAACGAGACCTGAGCACGCCGCTGGAACTTAGTCATACGACCTCCAGTATGCGACTTCAGAGAGGGGGATTGATCCTGTAATATTCGATTGGAAAGCCGTCGGCCCCAGGCGTTTTCTCAGTCAAAGTGGTGATAGCGCCCAGGAAAACTCGTTTGCCGTAAATGGGCTGTCCAAGTAAGCCTGGTCTTGCGGCGTCAGTCTGGCTGTGGTATGTTGCAGGATTCGGGAAAGCTTAATACTGTTCCAATCGGGTTAAACGTGCCCGACCTCCCTGGACGGAGAGCAGTATACACCTGACCAATACGAAGAGAAGGCCTTGCAAGTTGGCTCGAGTTCTTCGGCTGACTCCACAGGGATGGGCGTCTTGTGGAGGACTCGGGGTGGCCGAAAGAAGTACTTGGAGCAATGCTCAGTGTGCTTGAGGTCTGAGGCAGACTTTTGCTTGGACGCATAGTGTGCCTGTTCATCCAGTTTTTCCTTAAGCTTGGCTTTGGCGGCCGCGAGCTGTCCAAAGAAGTTCTCAATTGGGTCGGTGGCCTGGGCACGTTGTAACGCATTCACTCGAAGATGGAGATCTGTCGGCGCTCGTTCTTCTTGAATTGAAAGAGCTCCCTAAGAAAGATCAAATCCTTCCGCTTGTGTTCATCGAGAAGGCAGCCAGGGTTGTACGAGTTACTGCTGGGGCTCCGGAAAGAATTTGCAAGTCACAAAGCCAGTTGTGCAAGTATTCTTGTGCTTCAGAGAGCTTGATGTCCCAGGTTGGACATTTCCTAGGGGCCCTAGAAGGAGGCTTAAAACAGGAAGTACCAAGTCGGAACGAAATCTCAGCATGGTTTCCTGTTCCTGTTTAGCCCCGAAAGTCATGATGTACGTCTTGAGTCGCCGAGTGAACAAGTCTGGAGCTGACAAAGACGTAGTCGATTCGGGAGCTGCTGTTGGGGCTAGTGAATTCTTGAACTTCTGAATGCTGATGACGCCAGGCATCGACCAGGTGCAAGGTGGTCACCCAGTCCAGCAGCCTTGAACTAGGTTGCGACCAGCTTGTCTCACTTGGTCGAGTTGACTTGAGAGGGCTGTATTCAGGTCACTGCTGAGAGTTCTCTTCCAATGTGCGGGGGAGGGCTGTGAAGAAGTCCGATCGCTGGTTAGGCTGGACCGGAGCGTAGACCACGTGAACGTAGGTCACGACAGAGTTCAAAGTACTCCGCAGTTGCAAGCATCGGGGAAGTATTGCCACGAAGGAGACATGCCGGTTCGTCACGTCATGAAGGTTGCGTATGGGACACGAGGGTGTGAGTAGCAGCCCCACTTCATGTTATCCTGCGACCAGAAGCTTGAGTTCAGCTGTGAGACCGTACTCCAGTGGTGTTTCGCTCGTTTAAAGCTTTTTATACCCGTAAACTTTGTCTCTTGCAAACCCACCATGCTGAAGTTGTTTGAAGTGAAATTCAAGGTACGTTGTGTAACGTTATTCAAACCATTCATGTTCAAAGAAACCCCTCTCAAGGTCCATCCCCTGTTAGAGGTGAGTGGAACTAGAGGGGGCTACCGAAGTCAATTGTGGAGCGAAGGTCTGCTGGGAGAGGCCCTGCCAAAATGCGGTCCACTAAGGACGACATTATTGAGTTGGCAAGGGTCGTGTCATCCCATAGAATCCAGATTGGGTGGGGCAGTGCCGATGCTGCCTTCCCTATGAGCGCGCTCATCTTAAGCGGGTCTGCGTAGATACTGGGTGCAATGATTTGCAGAGCCAGATTCGCTTCCGCCAGCCGTAGCTTGTGCCAGAATTGTACTTGGTCTGGACACAGCTGTCTTAGAACGGTCTGAAGATCGAGATCCTGTTGACCCGGATTAAACGTGGACACCCGCTTAGTCACACAGCATTCCTCGTCTAGTGTACAAGACTGCGTGGATATTTTGCGAAGGACGGCGTGTCCGAAAGCTTTTGCGAGAAGATGCTAAATGTTGTCCTTCGCCGTGGTGTCGAAGAAGACTCGATGAAGACTGGGCTGAGCTTGCACTGATGTGATCACCATGTCTGGGTCGGTTAGCGAGCAGAATGAACCCAAAAAGCCTTAAATTGTTGCGCATATTTCTTGAAGCGACCTTTGTTTAACGTTGCCTTGTTGAACTGGCGCGTTCATGGCCCCTTCTGCCGTCTCTGAAAGCTCCACAAAAGAGGCTACAGACTAAAGTGGGTTTATTGAGTTGTCCCACAGAATGAGGTTCTGATCCGGTGGAATAGGCTCATCTAGATCATCGCCCAACCATTCATACGAGTTAACCGATGCAACCATCGGGTATCCGGTTTGAGAGGGGGGGAGGGGGCGCAGATCTACCGCTGAATCTGCAATTGTACCGAAGACCATACACTTTGCCCGCTTAATGCGGTCCGGTGTACGATCCGTGGCCATAGTCGCACCAACAGGAAAGACGGCAGTGCTATCGTGAGGCCAAATCGACTTGGGATTGGCTACGATTGCACATTCGAGACTGTCCATAAAACTGCGTTGGGAAGAGTCGTCATCAGATTGATCCCCGCTATGTGGCTCACTTTCTGACGAGAAGACATCGACCATGGCATCACTACCGCTGTCGTCGCTCTTGTCATCGAATGCGGGCGGTACGCTGCCTGCTTCTTCTTGGTCGGTGCTAGGAGGTACAGGCACAGGTTGGCGAGCCTGGCGTCCCTTTGCCTGAAGTTCCTTAAAAACGGGTGGGATTACGCTGTTGAAGACGCGGTTTCGGTGATGCACCACTGTGTAGCCTTGCCCTGTAAACTGGATTTGGCGGAGTGGGATGCGATTACTCAGCATCACCGACGCTGAGGGTAACTTTTGGTTAAAGAATACCCGTCGGCTGCGGGAACGAAGTCCCCCCACAGTATGAGCCGGTGTGATAAACACCGGCGGTATGCCTTGGTTAACAAACCAGTCGTAGATCACACCGTCCGTCGCGTCGTCGGGCAGGTGTTGCAGGTCCACGTGGTATCAATGAGAATTCTTCGAGTACGGCTGGACTTTGAACTTGCGACCACAAATGGTCGGATTCTCCCCCCAGTTTTGTACAGAGGTCCCGATTTGTACACTGGAAGCTGATCCCATCATTGCGGAATTTCTCGAACTCACGAAAGCTGCTGAGGTTCGAGGTCTACGTGACGCTTTGTAGAGTCGAACCCAGCAAGGTCATGATCTCGGTGTCCGTGAAAATAGCCGTTAGTTCCCGAGCTGGGATACTTATGGGTAGAAGCAGCTCCGGGAAAACTTGCTGCAAAACTCCTGCCAGGGCAGCGCAGCGTCTGTCTTGTTGATCCCGGTCGGTATCCAGTAAGGCCGCCTCTGCCTGCTTGAAGATGGCGTCAGCAGGGCGCGAATGTTTGGCTCGTGGTGCGGTGTTGTTCCACGTTTGACGCCAAGCTTTGTCGCGTTGGGGGGCCGTCATAGCTGAATAGTATTGCGGAGCACTCGACACTACTTGCGAATGAACGCGGGAAACTGTGGAGACGCGCGTACTCTAGTGCCGAAGGACACTCAAGCCAAACCTAGTCGAAAGGTACCTCAATACCCGGACGCAGTGAAGGTGCAGCCTACTCAGTATACTCTCTTCCAATCCACGCGGAATTAAGCTTTTCGTTGACTCACGTCAGTACGGCCTAGCGTCCTGATGGGTGAGTCGCACTTCGATGTAGGTAAGACTTAGCGCACTTAGTTCTTGTCCTCAGCAGGGATTTGCCTACAGCCAACTGTAGGCGTCCAACTGTCTGAGTGACGCAAACTGCGGGGGCGGGGGTGGAGGCTCGGCGCGGCCCAGTGAACGGGGGGGGGCGGAGTGGGGCGACTTGACAACTGGGGAAGCGGAGGAGCAAGCTTGGGCTTGTCTCTTTCCACTTGTGGGGTAGCATTGTCATGAGCGACACTCTAAGACCCCGCACAATTTATCGTTTGCTTTGGGTGTGGACGTGTTGTACATGAAATGTGCTGTCGACGATACGATAGTACGCTCGGAGTTCACTGACTTAAGCAGTAGCGAGTTCCTTTCCATTTGACTCGTTCGCGGCTCAGGTGGCGCGGCTGGCGTGCAGCAGATGATCGCTCGGCTCATACATTCGCACGAAAGCTTAAACAGTTGATGCGTGGACTTAACGAGTCATCAGTATTTATTCCAAAAGGTTCAGTGACATTAGGGAATAGTTATTAACTTATTAATATAGCACAAGATGAGAACTGTCTCGGCTTTCGTTAGCCAACCAGAAATGCCACCACAGATGCATTCGTCCCGCGCAAATCTTTATGTCCAAAAGGTAGGACAACATCAGAGTATACGATCTAGTTTGCTACATGTGTGGCAGTCTATTGGGCCTAACCATAGCGCTCGGAGTGTCTAACCTCTCGCAAGTAATTGGGTGCCGTTAAGCAATTTGATCAATGCTTGCTCCAATGTTTAGCGTTAATCAAATACACCCGGTAAATAGCGCATACCTATAGACTTCGCATATGCGACATTCCTCCAATCGCTATTGCTAAGAGCTCAAACGATAGTCCTCGCTCCTTAAACAGTTTTTGCACTACCGATTCACCTTACATTACAGTTTACTCCAGCTCCAACATATGCTATCGATGGATAAAAAACACTAAAGCACAAAACCATAACAATTTAAATCATTGATATAATTACAGACGCAGAAGATCAACACAACATATCGTTAATCAGATGGTTGGTCTTCATCTGGGTACATTGGAAATTTCATCAAATAGCTTCCACTACGCGATGGAGTCATTACAGCATCTTTATTATAACAAGATTTAAAGTATGATTCAATCGTGAATTAATGAAATTGTTATCCTAAATTATCTTTCAACATAGTATATAAGCATACCCCATATACCACATACACTACTTGTAGTTTAAGAGTTTAGAAAATACGCAGGAAAATCTCGTCTATTAGCAAGATGCCTCATACTATCGATGGTTATTCAACCAACAATCCGAAGACTCGGATATCAAACCTTTTTTAGACAGCAAGTTCCAAAATGGAGGCGATAGCTATAACATGCGGTGGGGCAAACATTAGAACAAATTCGTAAAGTGGGTTGTTGAATGCGATAAGCAATATTTTAATTGAATGTGTAAAAAGTATATCAAGAATAAATGTCCATCATTGAAAAAGAACTTGAACGAGCCAACTCACATTGTCGATTGATTCTGTCGAGTTTTTTTAATTACCGTTGATGCAGCTGTATAAAAGCTTACCTGTAACATTGACTTTGCAAGGTAAAAATAAGAATCCTTGTCCTGTACTTTTGCGCACAATTGTGCCTCCTCCTCAAAGACTGTAAAATCAACCCAACAAACGTTACAAAAATTAATTGCAAGCCTCGCAAATCGCGTCGACATTTGTAGAAGCAGTTTCTTCAGAATTGTTGTCGTGCATTGTAGTATCCCCAATTGTGTTCAACTTTCTGATATCGTCAATACTATACAATATAAAATCACTTTGCTTTTGACAGCTTTATTTATAACTGAGGTTACGTCAGTAAACTTTAACGCGATATCAAAATGACCAAGTCAATATACTTCAAGAGCTCCAAAATTATCCGTGCTACGCAGTTGGCCAAACCAAGCGCAATTCTTAGCGCCGCTTTCGTCCAATAACCACTGCTGAATTAAATAACGAGAAGCTGTGTAAAATTGAATAAAAACGGACGCCAAGTCAGGAACAAAGCAGCTGAAACCGTCGGAAAAGGTGCCGTAAGATCCTGATCGGTCATATCTGATATAATAGACAGGACGAAGTCTGACTCATAATTGAGACAAGGACCTGACTACATCGATGAAGATCAATTTCTCACATCACATGAATTTTGTACTCAAACAATGGCTGCCTTAATTTTTTGGGTAGTGATCCCAAGCAATGGCTATAACTTAAATTGGATTGAATGCAGCGACATTAACGAAAAATTATATCTACAAATAAAAACTGCAAAGCCCTAAGTATCGTCATTTCTGAATTTGCCATGACGAGCAATTGCCCATGGGGAGCTGTCGCTTCTGAGCCTACTAAGCCGCAATTGAGCATGCAAGACCTCATGGACGAGGCGCTTGCCGAAAGTCTTTACGAGAATGAAGTCCACGCGTTCCAACGGGAAATTAATTCTGAGTATCAAAGCAGCGTTTTTAGCAATTTGGAGCGTAGCAGGGTGAAGCGCGAGCTGGACCGTAGCAAGGACTTGCTGAATGCAGCAAGCATGGACGTTTTGGTCGAGGCGTTAGGTGAGGCCGTGCTTGCCCCTTCTGCGCTGACACGCATACCTGCTACTGCTACTGCCGCTGGCGCCGCGGCGCTGGCCCGTGCCCGTGGTAGTGGCTCATTGTCCATGGAGGACGCAGCATACGGCGCTGGCACTGGCAAAGGCTTTAACTCGTTTAAGGAAAGTCAGAGACGCCAGTTGAAGAGCCAGAAGAAAGGGTTTGGCTCTGGCCGAGTAGAGGCTGAAAATCACGCTACGACGGACGGCGTCATGGATGAGCGCACGACGTTGATCTTGCAAAAGATGATTAATCGGGGCGAGTTGGATGAAGTTCACGGATGTGTACAAAGTGGCAAGGAAGCGCATGTCTACTTTGCAGTAGGCATGGACGAGACCACGATGAAACCCGTGCAGTTGGCTGTGAAGATTTTCCGCACGACGTTGAATGAGTTTGGCAATCGTCACGAATATGTGACTGGAGACCGGCGTTTTGATCTCAACTTTCAGAAGAAGGATTTGCGCCGACAGCTTAAAGCCTGGACGGATAAAGAGTATCGCAACTTGTGTCGTGCTGCTAAGTGTAATATTCGCGCACCAGTCCCTGTCGTGTGTAAGGAACACGTGCTGGTAATGCAATTTATAGGCGCCGATGGCTGGCCTGAGCCATTGCTGAAGGATGTACAGGCAGAATTGACGCTTAAACAGCAAGCTCGCGCGTACGCTGATGTCTTGCAGGCCACGCGGGCCTTATATCAACGTGCGCACTTGGTCCATGGCGACTTAAGTGAGTACAATATTCTTTATTCACAGCGTGAAAAGCGTATTTGGCTTATTGACTTTGGACAGGCAGTTGATCGGTCCCATCCTGAAACTGAGAAATTGTTGCGACGGGATTTGCACACAATTAATTGCTTCTTTCAACGTGGCGATTTGTTAGAAGCCACAGCTGATGAAGTTGGTTTGCTTTCCGATGAAATGGCATACGACTACATTGTCTGCGAGACGCCAAAAGTCGTGATGGTTGAAGTCCCAGTGTTGGCTGCGCTTTTAGAGGAGCTTTCTGATGGTGTTAAGGAGGAAGACGGCATAGTAACGGACGAGGTAGAGAAGGAAATAACTGCGCAGGACGAAGCAATTAAGCAATAAGTATTGAAGCTTTTGACATCAAAACTCGGCTTGTCTGTTACACGCAATATGCCTATTATATATGATATAAACTGTGATATAAACTTGACCTGCCTTTGGTGGTTAGCGGGTGGATTGTCCATGTGAACGTACTGGTGTAGTAAAACATCGCTCATTGGAAGGTCTTATACTGTTCTAAATGCACGTCCCGTCACAGTGCGGTTTCGATGACATCAATTGCTCGCTTCAAGTACGATTTAAGCATACAACGGCTACAGCTCATGCGTCAGGATATACTTGACAGCTGATAGTGATATTTTTCCATAATGGTCTTGTGACTGCGCCAATGACATCAACTACTTATAAGTCCATTTTAATCTTCACAACGTTTAAGTTTTGGTGCTGGCTCATTTGCTGCTTCAGCTCATCATACTCGCCCCTACTTCTGTGACTTTAAGAAGTGCTTGAGTTGGTCTCACGAGAGCACCAGTAACTCTGTATATGGCACAGCAAGCTATTTTCACATTAAAATGTTCTTTTCCATCCTATTGCACTACGTGAATGTGCTCCTGCATCTAATTATTAGTAGTACAACGTTTATTTTGCATCTGAAAATAGTCAACACTTAATTGCTTATTCATCTAAATTTTAGGTAAAAAATGCTTCGCTACATTGCATGACTGGGACGATCCTCGCTCCTGTGCCAGCGCTTAAAGTGCCTATTGACGGTCTTCGGAAAACCGACGTGAAGTGCATCGATTCACTTAACGTAGGCAGGGGTTTTATCGATTTTATTATGCGGAAAAGCAACTGGTTTAGAAACCGATGAGGCGTCTGGTTCGACTCCTTTTCAGACGGAAAGCCGGAAAATGCTTGGCTTTATGTACCAAACGCTTACATCCCCACAGTAGGACTTGGAAATACAAAGTCATATCGAAAACACATCATGGTTTAGCCGTATCGGCATCAAACGTTGCGCAGAAATTGTAAGATCCTAAGGATTTAGTATGTTCTCTGCTAAACGTTTATTCATTTGTGGTGTTCAAACACCACTATCAAATTGGGTAGAGAATTGAGTAGCAAATTACTAAGTCATTAATTAACGCTCAATGTCACGAAAGCAATGTGCGATTGTAAGTGAAATTTTTACCTAACAGGCGATGAGTGACATGGTGCAGAAATTAAGATTGTTGCACTCGTCATCATCGATACCGAACGGATATTGACGACTAGCTTAAGCTTATTATATGGCAAACATTTGCACAGACACCCATAGCAAGCAGAGACGTCTTGCTAATCAGCCTGTTTGGTGTGAGATTTATTATGCACTCGATTCGGTTATCGAAGTCAAACGACGGACTTAAATGCACCCTCGCAGCAATTCGTACACTAAGTGTCATGCTACTGATGTGGTGAGGGATTCTACAAGGGTACTTTAAGCTTCGTGAACGCTAAAAATTTCAATACCACAATTAATTCGACTATTACAGACTTTCCTTCATCAATTGACTACATATTTGTCCTCAGCGGATCTGAAAAGAGCAGTTGACTTTGAAGGTACGACAAGCCCTTCTAGAGCAAGTTTTTCGGTCTTGAAGTATAATTTATTTTATATCATCATACGACGAATGTGCCTTGGCGGCAAAAGAGATGAGAGCCTCGGATACTAGAAGTAACCATAGAGTCGTGTGGACCGTAAGTGAGTGATAGCTACCTCGGCTTGGCATACTAAAAGAAACCAGGAGGATTTGAGTAAGTGGGTTAGGTTTAGCTAACTATATTCAAAAGAAGTGATGGCTATGAGTTTCACAAATCCTCTGTCCAACTTTTAAATAAGGATTGTCTTGGTCTTGGAAGAGCCAGCAACGTTATCCGTAAATCACTTACTCGCGTTATTATTGAAGGTTTTACAACCTTCTGTACCCCCGTCACTTCAAGGAAGTCATTTTTCTTTTTTTTAATCAACATTTAATTTCACCGATATTGAACTTCTTCTGAAATTAGAAGTACAACTCTTCGGCTTGCGGAAATGTTGACCAAAAATAGAATTGCAAACGTCTTCAAGCAACTTGACGCTCCGCTAGATTTCTTATGTACAACGCTTCTGAATTGAATGGAAGGGAGAAATGTGAACCCTTGTCCTTCCTCGCCTGCAATTTGCGGCAACAGCTATTTGGCCTTGCCAAAAGTCTACCGAGCATCATCAACACAGCAACAGATACGATTGCGATAATTAAGAGGAATTTTGAATAAATGTGCTGGAGCAAATGCAAATGATTTGCTTGAGTGTAGTTTGATACAAAATTTAATAAATTGGTATTCGAAAATAATATACAATATCCTTTGATCTGTTTTATCACAGTTTTAAAAAGGCATCTTTTGGCGTTATATATCATTGACTTCCCAAGACGAAATTACATTTAGCAATCTAACGGGCCGTCCAAAGAGGTAGTAAAAATTCTAAGGCCTCGAGTCATAAAGTGTCTCTAGAACCACTTAAAGCACTTCCTCGCTCGTCATGCTAGTTAGGCAAATTCGAAGAGCATACGCCGGCTGCTAGGATCCATAGCCACCACCGTGTTAGCTAGTGCTGAAGGGCCGCGTACCTGTGATTTGGGTGGCCTACCGAGCCTTAAGCTCACTACAAAGAGTAGTAATTTCCCTACATAGCCCGATGACCTTGCGTGGAGCAATTAGCGCTGGATGCAACTGTAAACCGGAATTTGCACGAGGTCAAAGGGTATTGTGAGCCTCAAAAGCCCAACTCTGCTCCTCAGGGGTCGAGGCCTAGCCGCCAGTGCCGTCATCAGGATCAAGCTTGAGCGTGTAAACTCAGTCGTGTAGGGGCTGCTTCATCTCATTAAATTGTAAGTCTTTGACAGAAACGGCTTCCTCTGACACTCCTTGATCGCCAATACCGGTGGCATTTCATTTAAAGCGCGTTGTCAAGCAGAGCCGATGAATTGGCACGATTTTGTTTCCTTACAGAGCTCGTGAAAAATGGCAACGAATTTGAAACAAATTTAAAGGGGCATTACCGTTTTTATTTGACTGCACGCTGATGTATGATTAGGCTGTCTTCATGCCCGCACCTAGTACATAAAACGCATCTAACGTCTGACTTAACATTACGTCTAAGCCAAAACATCTCGGCGGTTAATTCCAACAAGTCAAAAAATTGTTAACCAAGCTCAAGTGCGACGATATTTCTATTCAATGCGGTTCAAATCTAATATGTAGCCCCTTGAAGGCTCAATCGATTTCAGAATATGTTCTCCAGCTGATGTATGGTGGTGACGGAGTCGATATTTATCTAAGAGTATTCCCATATCAAATGCTAGACATTCTTTCTACTTGGTCACTTTTAGTGCTAAGTGATTTTTTAAAGATATACTAGCTGCAATTTCAAAAGCATGCGCACAACCGCCATTACATCTAGTATATTAATTGTTCTTTTTAAAAGCATGTTGTCTCCATAAGAAGAAATCTTGCGGCACGCGAAGTAAGTGAGCTAACTGTGCGGCGCTATAGCTTGCATCAACCAAACCAGAAGAGCTCGCTGCATCCGTTGCCTCAAAATAACCAAACGTCTTTTGGGATGACATGAACCGGCGCTTGCCGGTGGGAGAGTCAAATAGTGCCTCATTGACTGCGTTAGTACTGAACCTGCTCAAGGGATTTACCAACTTTAGCCTCACTAGTTTCTTCTTGTTCTTCTGCGACTATGTAAATTCATAAACAAGGGCATTAAGATGTTTGATTTAAGTTTGTAGATCCTTCATATGGAATTTTAATTCATCCGCCGGCACGCGGTACCTTATGGAGATTTCCATAGCACTACTCAACAGTATATTTTTACCGCATACTATTGTAAGCCGTTCTATCTTTTCGTATGCAGAATTCCAGCTTTCGGCTGTCATCAATAGTATAAATGCCAACAAAGTTTTGACCTAAAATGTTTATTTCTGAGCTTCATATCATTAAAAGATTGAAGCCATTTTGGTTTGTATGAGTCATTTCCTCATTGCATTGATAAAAGGCTATTTTGCGACCACCGAGAAAACCGATGGCGCTGCATCACGATGTTGAATGAGCACATGTATCACGACAAATGCAAAACTAAGCCCATCGCTCTCAAGAATTTTACTTCTACGCCCCAGCCTCCACCCACTGACCAGAACACCCCATTCACTGCTTCAGCCGAGTCCACCCCAAGGCCCTCCCCAACCCCAAAAGTTCTTTTTATTTCCATGTGTGCATTTGGTTATTTTAAGCCAGTGGTCGTGGGTTCGAGCCTCACGAGAGGTGTAAATTGGCTATCTGACAAGATAGATTTAGGTGATGATTATGAAAAAACGGCAAAAATGCTATGTCGGTTCAAACATATATCGAAGAGCAAACCTGTGGCTGTATCGAATGTGGGAAGGGCTGATCGCATGTTATTTTCCCTTTTGTCGCGTCAAATTGATTGGTAATTTTAGTGTTCTTGGGAATCGCGTCGCTGGCTTGCAGCTTGTCGATTTGTTAGTTTAGACCAAGGGATGCTCTCAACATCAGCAAACCAAGGGAGCCGTACAGTCCAAGTGATGCTCTCAACATCAGCAATACCAAGGTAGCCGTACAGACCAAGTGATGCTCTCAACATCAGCAATACCCAGGTAGCCGTACAAGGTTTACTTCGGTATACACTGGTTAATTACCGGAGCGAATTTCAGCTTAAAAGGTATGCACGACTACTTCTGCAAAGTGTAGGATATAGAGTAAGTAGAAAATAGTGAAGCTTTCTCCGTAGTTTGCTTTACCGAAACTTACTGCCATGTTTAATGAGCAGTTTCATAGTTTTTATATCGACACAACGGCTGGATCGTTCAACGGGCCAGCTTCCTTACGACTAAAACATCAATATAAAATTTGGATGTCGATTGCATTCTTATAAATGATCATAACATTGGCGCTGTTCAAAGCATATTTTTTCGCTGACAGAAGACTCTTGATCTTCCCCAAAAACTTCGGATAGAGCAAGATTTTGCTCTCGAATTGCCACTAGTCGGTTAGTATTACATCAATTTCGCAAAAATATTTTGTGCAGACGATAGTAGGGCATTGCCTTTGCTAAAGCTGATTCTGACGGTATCCGTAGCCTTTCGGTTCTCTCCGGTGCTCATCTTTTCGGAAATTTATCACTTATCCTCTTCTATGGTCGGCTTCGATACCGATGGATCCACATTTGACGATTTAATTGTACAGCAAAACGATTTTTTCCTTTGCAAATGCAAACTTGAACGTCCTCAGCAAACTAATCCGATAGCTTTTGAAAAAAAGTGTAATATCAAAATTGCGCTTGTACAGTTCGTTTGGTCAACATTTTATTCCAGCCTTCACAATTGGATCGCGTAGCACCGGTTTGATTGAGAACTTGGTCCAGACGCTACCACCGATTATTCCAAACGGGTTCTACTTGACATTCTCATTGGATTCTTTTCAATGTGGTAAACTTACGGCTTGATTGGCGCGTGGATCTGACAATCTGTCTCATTCATGCTGGCTGTATTAGCCTGTGCAGCTTAAATCTACAACTAGGCGTAAGATTCACAATCCCACAGTGATTTAAGCTGGTCGGCTTGA
>RCHQ01000471.1:0-17191 GCA_003676415.1 Plasmopara muralis
AGGTGCTGCCTCAGAAGGCATAGCTGCCGACCGCAAAGCATTTTGGTCGGCAGCTGCAAAGTTTGCGACAGCAATTGCAGCAGCGACGGCGAAAATTGAAAGCTTCATGGTCCTATCGAAGAGAAGACAGCTGTGCAAAATTGATTCTGAAGACTTGGAGCGAGTTGCGTTGTGATGATTGTGTATGTCGTGTCTCCTCCTCGTGCGAAAAATCGCGTCCTTTTCCTGGATTTGTCGCAGCATCTAACTCCATCACGAATGTCAGTTGAGATATCTACAACAGTTACACTTTTTAAACTCACTTTGTCACTAGCGAAGTGTTTGCCACTATAGGATTACAGTTGTTGGTGTTACTGAGGCTGAAGGGATTGGTGAGCCGAAATACATCGAAAAAATAGTTCCTGACTACCTGAAAAATGTATAACTGCAAAAAGTCGGCTCATCTACATCTTTCCCTTTCATTATGTTTAAACAAATTGTTCAAGTACGCGTGAACATTGTGACAGGTGATGACGCGTTACCTGTACTCCGATAACATCTTCTTTTTAAACACGTCCATCACCTTCTCTCGGCTCTCAAATGTATGTCGATGTGAACCAAGAAGCCTAAAGCGCTTTTGGTATCTTCATCATGCCATACTTTGTATCTTTGTTTCCAGGACAGAAATTTGAGCTAGCTTTTTGAGCTTACGATCAGCCGCTTATAATTACGCAACTGGGGACGACGAGTGGAGGAAGGATCGTCACGATCATAAACCTGTCCAGAAAGTGAAAAACAAAGTCAACACAATTACCATTCCTATTTTTCAAGGGGTGACATAAAACATTCAAGTTTCCATAAGCGCTCCTTTTTCGGTGGTTTTTGTGTCCAGGAGTGCAGTCGTAAGCTTAAGTGAGATGAGCCGACCCGATTAAGCTGCACTAACGCGCAGCCGTTGGCATTGTCGGCAGCTTGGCTAATGACGTTTAATGGCTTTGTCTTGTCCGGCAAAGCGAGGACAAATGTCCGCTTGAAGCTCTTCTTAATGCAATTGAAAGCGTCTTGGAGCTGACATTTCCTGCACCACTCAACGTACAGTTTCATTAGATTGATAGAAAGCTATCCAAGACCCGCATATTCATCAACATATTTGTGCAAACAATTTGCTAGGCCTAATATTTCTTAGATCCTTCACGTAAGTGGCATATATAAAGTCGAGACGATATGAACGCCTCGACGTCTATCCCGAGTCTGTGGCTGCTTTTAAAGCATCCATAGCCTTAATTCCCTTCACCAAAAGCACATGAGTCAATGCTAATATCAGATTGATCGGTCCCAATGAATTTTCATTTTTTTTACAGGTGGCCTAAAAGACCTTTAGTGACTTATTTCCTTCAGAGCGGCTATGAAAAATACATAGTCAACATATGTGCTAAAAAAATTGCGTGAACAAAAGGCTGAACGTCGCTGGGGCGCTTGATAGCTCGTGCCGCATAAGCGGTGTCTCCTTTTACATACTCCAAGATGTTGCAACCGCCGTGAGGTAAAGCTGACATCCCCGTTCGAATATGAAAGCTACCATCTATTACACTCATTGCAATGTTCAATTGAAACTCGGGCGCGCTGCCTTTAACACATCTTTTCGAAATAAGTGTTTGTCTCATGCCGCTGCAATGCTCAGCATATTATTGTTGGGAGGAGCACTGTCGTTGGTCCGCCATGGTCGTCAACCCATAATGGGTTAACGACGACCAAGTGACGGGGCATCTGATGAGACATGATAGAGTATGAATGTTCTTGAACAGACAGGCGAAGCTTCTCGAACGTTATGAATACCACATGGGAGATGACAGTGTGATTAATATACTTTCCAATTTACAGTCTACTTATCAGGTTATGAGCCCAAACCTTTTCTGACTGTGTGAAGGAGAGAATGATGAAGAAAACTGACGACCTGCTTGGGAACGACAACTACTACCACTGGGAATTTAATACGATGATGACGCTCGCGCGGAAGGGCCTCATGGATCATATTCTGAAAATGAATTCAGAGGACTAGACGACGGTCGATTGGAAGGCCAAGGATATAAAAGTGTACGCCATCATCGCACAAGGGATTGAGGTTGAACACCAAACCAAGATTCGCCATGCGCGCACTGCAAAAGAGGTTTGGAATACTCTGCGAGACTACTACAATAAACGCAACCCAGAGAACCGATCACATTTACGCGACGAGTGCACGAGTTTCGTATGGAAGAGGGCAACAGTAAGGGCTAGCCACCTCAACCGTTTCGACGAGCTTGTACTTAGCATGGAGACGGTCGGTGTTGTGATGGATGAAGCTCGCCAGATGACTATTCTGCTTGGTAGCTTGCCGGTTGAGTATAAAATGTTGGTGGCGATGTTGAGAACTCTGTTGGTGTGACTATGGGGGATGTCAAGGAGAAGCTCCTGAATTAATACGAGAGAAAGCAAAACCAAGAAGTCGTTAAGGGTGCTTTCCGAGTTGGTTGTGTTCATGGTCACGGACGCAGCACACGCCTACAACGCAATGCTGGAGACAATGCAAAGAAGAAGCAACCATTCCGTGGTAAATCCCACCGTAAACTGCTTGTGGGACACAAGCAGTTTGAATGTCCCTCAGGCAAAAGGGACAACGGAAAAGAGATGGCATTTACGGTACACACGGAAAAATTTGAAGGATGGTTAATGGATAGCGTAGCCTCGTCTCATATGACACCTTCCAAAGAAGATTTTCATGAGTACCATGATTTGAAACATCTCATCCAATTATGTGTTGCGGATGGTGCTGGCATAAATGCCATCGGCCAAGGAAGTGTTCGGTTTCGCTGTGGGAATGGAACAATGGTGACAATGCGAGATGTACTCCACATCCCAAACCTGGACAGACGACTGCTATCTATAGCTAAGATTGTCCAGTACGGGCATGACGTTCGCCTCGGTGAGACTTGCTGTGGGATTTACGAAGATGATGAGCTTATGATCTCGGCCAAACGCAATGGAAACGTGAACACGCTGAGGATGGAGCACGAGAACGCAATGTTAGTGGCGCATGGGAACAAAAATGACGAGTAGGAGCTAGGGCAGGCAAGAACTGGCCACACAAGCTACAACAACTACGAGAAGATGCGAACGGCAATCAAAGGGCTATCAAACGTGACGACGGCCGTATACGAAAAACTGTGTGGTAGATACCTGCATCGCAAGATGACTGTGAGTAGCTTTCTCGAAGAGTCGAAGAAGAAGACACCGCAACCGCTGCAACTTCTCCACTCAGACGTCATTGGACCAATCACTGGTGGGTCACGTGATGTGGTGACCTTCGCGAACGATTATTCTGGACTTGTAATTGTATATTGTTGAAAGCGAAGAGTGAAGTATCATCAAAGTTCATCGTGTACAAGAATGAGATGGAGCAACAGTGTGGAACGAGGATCAAAGTCCTGCGTACTGATAACGGTGGCGAATACAAGAACAAGCGACTGACAGTGTTTTGTAAAAGAATGGGAATGTGCATCAGAAGGCTGTGCCATACAGTCCCCAGCAGAATGGCGCCGCGGAGCGCATGAATCGAACGATTGTGGAGAAAGCCAGAGGCATAATGCACTACACATGTGTAGCCACGAAGTGGTGGTCCGAAGCCGTGAACACGGCAGTGTACACAATCAATCGAAGCACAAATAGCAACAGTAAGACCATGGCTCCGTTTAAGTTGTGCTTCAAGTTGGAATTACAACTAAAGCATCTGCGCGTATTTGGGTCGTTGTGTTATGCACATATCGATGATTCCAAGCGCATGAAGTTCGATGCGAAGAGCTATCGCTGCACGCCACTAGGGTCTGTATACATCACAAAGGGGTACAAGGTTTTCGATCTTGAGACGAATACTGTCAAAGTGAGTCGAACGGTCGTATTTGATGAACGAGAGGTAGGCGGCATATATGAAGACAACACAGACAGATCAGTAACGATAACACTGGTGATCGAGGCTAAGGAGGATGACGTGGTGGACTGGGTACCTAATGATTAACAGGATGTCAATGATGATGTGGTGATGGAAGAAGAACCGGCCGACGACGATGTTGAGATGAGTACACCGAATGATGATTATGAAATAGTTGTCAGTGAAGCACGTGGATACATGGATATCAAGAATATTCCCCGACACCAGGAGAACCCGCAACAAATCGAACAAGGACCTCGCCATCGAGAATTCTGCTATTACGACCAAGTCGACTCCGACGCGATGATTTTTCGACCTCATGCCACACGTAGAAGCCACCCTGAGTTTCAACGACGTGTTCTTGCTGACGTGGTCAGTGGGAGAGATGGACCTGCGCAACGAGAGAAGCTTAGAGATGCACCAAGGAATGAGTAACCACACCCACTCATGATCGGAGGTGGTGTGGAGGACAATAGAGGAGGCGATATCGTGTGTACGATGAGAGCAAGAACAACAGTGGGAGTAAAAACAGTAAAAGACCAACCAAACGTTCGCGACTGGTTCGCGATACGGCTTTGATTGCCGAGGTTGCCATGGCAGCACGAAATCGTCCACAGTCGTACGAAGAGGCAGTAAACGAACCAGAGAGCCAACTCTGAAGCAAAGCCATTGAGAAAGAATTCGAGGCACACGAGCGAAACAAGACATAGAAACCCGTCAAGCGCCAACCAGGAATTAAGACTAGTAAGTCTGGGCAAAAAAGACTGATGAACGATACAAAGCGCGATTAGTGGCACTGGGGCTCCTACAGATAATCAATGTGGACTTTTTCTAGTCATATGCAGCAATAGCCAACATGAAGTCTATTAGGATACCTTGATTAGTGTGTTGTGCGGCGATATATATCATAGACCAAGTCGATGCCGACACTGCTTATCTCAACGCAGACCTTGATGAAGAGGTGTACCTTGAGCCACCGAAGGGTATGAACATCGAAAGAGGAAACGTTTCCAAGCTCAACCGTCCACTGTACGGACTGAAGCAAGCTGCAAGTGCCTGGAATGAAACCATCCACAATGCCTTTTGAGGATGAACTTCGTCGCATGTGGTGGTGATAGGTGCTTCTACAAGAAGAAAGCCGGTGACAACTGGGCGTATCTGTGTCTCCATGTTGATGATATGATAGTGGCTGCGAAGTCACAAAGCATGATCCAGGACATCAAGAACGCAATAGGTCAGCGTTTTCAAATAAAGGATCCCGGTCCGGTCAAACGACTACTCGGCATAAAAATCAACTATTACCGTAAGAACGAGAAATGTATATCACACAACGAAACTACATTCATGAGACCGCCGAGATGTTCCGCCAAGTACACGCTCGCCCTACGGCCAACCTATGTGACATAAGTACCAAGTTATCAGGCGATGACAGCCCAAAGACGTATGCAGAGAAAGAAGCCATGAGTCAAATCCCATACCGCCAGCTACTTGGACGGCTGATGTTCGTTGTAACAACCGCAAGACCTGACGAATCGTTTTCATTATGTTTAATGGGATAATTCGCTACCAACTCAGGCACTTAACACCGGAAGGCACTGATCAAGGTACTGCGCTTCCTCCTCACGACAAGGAACCTCGGGTTACACTATAGTTGTCAGCTTATTTAACTACAACTCACTGCGCATAGAGACGCCGATTTGGGAAGAAATTTAGACAATCGGCGCTCGGTGTCTGGTGTCCTTTTGATACTCAACGGTGAACCTGTAGTATTCAAGTCGAAGTACAGCGTACTGTAGCGTTGAGTACTTCCGAAGCCGAGTATATGGCATTGAGTTTATGTACACTAGAAGTGCAGTGGGCACGTATGATGATGTCAGACCTTGGATTCGCGCAGAAATTTCCCACTGTCATTTATGAAGACAACCAAGGAGCGATCGCTCTCGCCAAGAACAATGGATACCACGCACGCACGAAACACGTGGATCTTTGCCACCACTTTATCCGAGAGAGGTGAGATCAAGGTGGCCTACAAGAAATCGCAGTTTCAACTGGCTGACATCCTCACGAAGGCACTCGGCACCAAGCGATTCAAGTATCTCCATACCAGCATGAGCATCGCAGCAAGCGAGCCAAGGGAGCAACAACAGTGAGTGGGAGTGTTAGGAGGAGATAATTCTCAATAAAATTTATCAATAAATAATATTCTATAAAACTTACCATATTTTGAAATAATACAAAATAATTTATAAAAAAATATATCGATGACGGAGCACTGTCGTTGGTCCGTCATGGTCGTCAACCCATGATGGGCTGACGACGACAAAGTGACTGGACATCTGATGAGACGTGATGGAGTATGAATAGACAAGCGAAGCTATTCGAACGTTATAAATATCACATGGAAGATAACAGTGTGATCAATATACTTTCCAATTTACCGTCTACTTATCAATTATAAGCATGATCAGTTGTTACTTTGATTTTTTTTATCGCATACAAAAAGCTAATGACATATGTCATGTCAATTTTTGCTAAAAGGCAAAGAAGGCATTAATACGCTCACACTTCTCTTATGGTACCTTATAACATATTACTATGTGTCTAGCACTAGATCAATCTCGTATTTGAAGTATCCATCTGGTGGTATAGGGTCTCTGGACAATAGATTAATGTATCGCTTAAATAAACATAAATTTATTCCATAGAATTTTTCACGATATCAGAGTCAAGGTATTGTGTACGCTACCGATTTGACTATTCTTAACATATTGTCTGAGGACGTTTTAAGAATTTATCACTTTAAGAGCGTCTCTGAGATATCATCTCAGCCAAATGATAGTAGCCTTTAGTTTTTCAGAAATAAGCAGCTATGACTTCTCTGGTAGAGCTTCAAGTTGAATTGCATCTATTTTGACACAGCGACCAGTTCAGTTGTCATTTTTACCGCGGATAATATTTTCGTTGTCGATTGCAATTTTATTTGTGACACCTGAGAGTACCGTATCCACCTTTCTTTCTAGCAGAACCATGCGAACCCCCCCCTTGGTGGTTCATGTCATTCATTGTGCCTTACGGACCTACGCTACCCACTTGTTGAAATTTGTTGCGGCACTGGGTTACCCACCGTTACAGCTAAACTGCACGCATTTGTAGCTCCATCTTCAGTGTCTTTGACTGTTGCTGCTGCTGGTGCAAATTTAAAAGTGCACCAAATAACGTCGTCACGCCTGGTAGCAGTATTTTCGATTGCTACCAAATTGATTTCGGGCGCATACTTGTCCAGCGTCCTTACAAAGGAATCGTAGGGTGCGACCATGACTTCCTTTAGTCCTGTCGCGTGGAAATTGGGCAGCTGGCGCCTACGACCTTGCTCTACCTAGCAATAGAAGCTCGCCTTTTCTAGCTACGGTACGCATGGTATAAAGTCACATTTGTATACGTCAAGGAAAGAGAAAATGTGCTTATTATCTTATTAAATCTCACATCCAAGTCTAATTTGACCTAAAAGACGTCTGAAACCATCCTATAAGGCAGTCAAACCAAAACTGACCTATTTTCATTGCTCTCTTTTAAAGCATCGGTTAACCTATGTTCTTTTACGGCAATACTCTGCCAATGCGAAACGCTTTCAACCAATTAGAGTAGATCAGGGCTCGAAAGAGTGAGTTATACCCTCGTACAATTGTGTGAAACTAGCTGTCCACCGTTTCTGGATGATGCTTATAGAGCTGTTAAGCTTTTAGTGTTAACGTTTATGGTGTGTATTATCCACACACCCATCATGAAGACTTAAATCGATCCCAAAAGGGTGCTTCTTTTGTTTTAGGACAGGCGCTGATTATTTGAACTTGCTTGATGCAGCCAAAGCAGCGGATATTGCCCTGCTTGGCAGCACTAAAAATCATTTATATTTTTATGAGTTTGCAGATTTCTATAAGACATGGAACTGCACAATGACGGCATTCTCAAGAGCGAGCTTGTCCGTGGCTGTAGTCCTCTTTTAAACAAGTTCAAATTACATCTTCTATCCTGAAATCTAGAGCATCGAGCGCGAGACAGACCTATCCTGAGGTCGTTTTAAACACAGTCCCCTTTATTTGCTAGAGAAGAAGCGTCGCGTTGATTGAAAAGCCGTGAGTCCCCCTGACTCATTGATACATTTGTGAAACTTACGGCTGCCTTCCTTGCAGGCGAGACGTAAGCGCTGGTGGAGGCTAAGGTTCGCCATAAGGACCGTTGATCTCTTCTCTGTATCCATATGTGTTC
Organism: Plasmopara muralis; assembly: GCA_003676415.1. Taxonomy (NCBI): domain Eukaryota; phylum Oomycota; class Peronosporomycetes; order Peronosporales; family Peronosporaceae; genus Plasmopara; species Plasmopara muralis. The sequence continues at coordinate 8,210 of RCHQ01000471.1, forward strand.
CTAGAACGCACAACACATCGGCAAAATTGTTAATCCCACGTGTAAGTTTCCAGCTATTGGTAAGGCCAACGATGCTAACGCTTCGCGCACGTATCTATCCGTGTTCTTGGCTGCTGAAGAGGTCATCTCTACCTCCTCGGATTAGAATAGATGACTTCAAATTTTGACTATCAAAAGAGAAAATGTTTAGCTTTACTGGTATGCACCCCCATTAAAAGTATCACCGGAATTACTCGAGTCTGTTCTGCCTAAAGTCTAGAGCATAGACTTTGCTCGTAAACTTCGAGCGCTATGACACGTTCCGATTGCTTGATAGCGAAGAAGGCTGTAAATGCAGCCACCTCCTCAGGCTTATAAAGGCCAGGAAGTCTCTACCAGCGCGAATCCCGCTCCGGACATCTGTGGAAAGGTGTTTTATCTTTGCCGGAGCCTTCTTGAGGATGCATGGTTTAGGAAAAGCGATAGTGCGACAAAGGTGTGAAGGGGTCAGACAGCACCTAGAACAGAGAAAACGTGCAGAAAATTGGACGATCTTTCGTTAAGCGAGCGTTTGCTATCCTCTAGATCAACTGTGCAACAGATTGCAGTTCTTAGATCAAATTATAAACCAATGCTCATCCTGTTTTAGTCGTAACTATAATTCTGATAATGCCCTAAATTTAGCTGTAACCTAGACAATCGTTATAGTACCGATATCAGGTGCATTAATTGCTCTGAGAGCTTTCATGCTTTCCTAAAAAAACACATGTGCGCCACATCACATCGCTTGATATACCTAACATATTGAGAAACTGTGGCAATGTTCCTCCAGCCACGACAGACGCAGACCGAGCTCCACGGGTATTCGGTGCGCTAATTAATATGTGACCAGGACCATGCTTAATATAATCATAGGTATGTGCTTTGAATTAGGTAGAGTTCAGCCCGTTTGTGGACAACGTCGTGGCGGTCGGAACAGCGCAATACTTTGGCATCGTGGGTAATGGCCGGCAGCATGTTTACGAGATGCTCCCGTCGGGAGATTTAGCTCCGGTACGAAAGAAAACACTGTCGGTCTGCAGTCAATTGCTCGTTTTATCGACACTTTACTGCCAGGTCCGAGCTTTTGACACGCCCGAAGGTGTGTACGACTGTGCGTGGAGCGAGAACCATGGACAACAACTCATAAGCTCATGCGCCGACGGATCAATAAAGCTTTGGCATTTGCAGACACGTGATCAGTTTCCGATCCAAAATTATCACGAGCACAAAAATGAAGTATCTGGGGTGAGTTGGAACTTAATCTCGAAAGGCTCGTTTGCGTCAGCGTCGTGGGACGGTACGGTGAAGATTTGGAAGCCTGAGGTCCCCCACTCGGTATTGACGTTGGCAGAACACTCAAGTGCTGTCTACAATGCTGTGTGGAACACGCAAAATGATTCGTTAGTCGCGTCCTGTTCTGGAGATAGAAGTGTTAAAATCTGGGACCTTCACAGTGCTCGGTCTGTCATGACCATCAAAGCACATGACAACGAAGTGCTGTCTCTTGATTGGAACAAATACAACCAGTTTGAAGTCGTGTCGGGATCGGCCGACTGCTTGATCAAAGTTTGGGTACGCACTAATTACAATAATTATCGGCTGACTAGCTGCTCAGTTTGTTGCCTAACCAGGACATTCGAAATGTCGCACGCGAAGTTCGAATGCTTTCGGGTCACAGTTATGCCGTCAAGCGGCTCAAGTGCTCGCCGCACGATCCGGATGTGATTGCATCGGTGTCCTACGACATGTCCGTGGGCGTATGGAACACGAGATCGCCCCATCCGCGACTTCAGGTTGCGCAGCATCACAGCGAATTTGTCTTCGGCATTGATTTTAGTCTCTTTGTCGACGGTGTGGTGGCTTCGTGCTCTTGGGACCGGCACGTGGCCGTGTGGAATTACTTTGGCGGACCACCGCCGTCGCTACCGCGTTAAGTTCGTAGTATAATTTTTTAGACAGCTTAAAATCGTTGTATATTTATCACTATAAATACTATACATTGGCAGATGGAGGTGCCCAAGAAGACAGGATTTTGGACGAAACACATGGACCCTCAGAGCGGTGTAAGTCTTTGCGTTTCTTCTTTACACTCCTAGTAATACGTGTGTTGCACATTCTTCTCGACAGCGAATGTACTATTATAATATGGCGCTGGGACGTAGCTACTGGGAGCTACCGTCCGACATGTGCGCTCAAGTAAAGAAGCCAACGCTAGATGCACTGCGTGAGTGGGATCCCGAGACAGCAGAGCGCAAATACGGTGCTGCCAAGAAGTTTTTGGGTGAGGACAAAGAGGAATTGCGCAAGAAACGGGAAGAAGCGTTGGCCAAGTCCCGTACAGACGTTGCTGAAGCTCAGGCCACATCGACAAAGTTTTTATTGGAAGAGAGGATGGCTCAAGCAGCCCAAAAGAGAAAAGCAATGGAGATTCAGCTCAGTGGAGATCGACCGCCCAGTTCTCGCGGTGGGAGCTCCAGTGAGTATCTGGAACTGGTGCGTCAGCTGCAGCAGAACAATGATATCGAGGAAGGAAGAGGTGGCAAGTGGCTTGTAAGGTAGTAAAGATTTCGACGCAATTTGATTTGATAGTTTACTCGTGAGTAATCACTCCAGTTAAGAAATTCTCGTCGCGTGCCGTTTCTGCAACAAAGACTGAATCAATTTCATGCTCTTAAATATGGTATTACAGCAAGCGAAGCGTTGGCGTACCCGCTTATATGCTTGATATCGGTCTTGAAACGAGATGGACTTTTCGTCGTGCACTGACTGCGTCGTAGGTTTTAAGTCAAATAGCTCCTGGATAAACGGCATCTTTGCCAGCACACATTTCCACACGACGAGCCAGCTAATACTCAGCGTAAATAGCACGATACACACCGCCCCGGACACGTAAGCCCCCACCAATATGATCTCCTCCAGCTCCATGTCGAGCAATAGAAGGCGTGTTCGCACTAAATTCAACCCTTTCTAGTATCAACGTCGCGACATTAAATATTACTCTATTTATTAGTATTTGCGGCAGCTGCTTTTATCAATTAACTGATGTTATTCTTCAAGTGTTTTTTTTTGGAGTCCAAAGCTTTAAATCAATCGGCGAGAGCACGCAGCACTTCAGACGTCCTTTGGCAACTCCACTGCTGCATACAAACGCAATCCGATCGCGGACTTTTGATGAAAAGCTTTTCGCGTTCGGCCCTTTTTTGTTGTTGCATCTGGTTTTTCAGGCTTGCTCTTGTTGCTCCCTTTCGAGTTCAAGTTTGGTCTTTCTGAAAGCTAGTACTTTTGATTGTGGTAAAATGACAGGAGCAGCACGTGGAGCTGTCCGAAGGAAAATGGTGCGCTAATTCGGACTTGACATCTTGCTTATCAGCCGAGCGACATTATCCTGGTGCTCCTGCGCTTCCAGCGTGTTGTGAAGCGATCGACTATGCAGCAACAATTCGGTCATGGAGTGCCACAATTTCTTTGGCGCTACTTTTGACTTTACTTGCCCGGTCATATGACTGAAGCGGTAGCAATTCACGTTGTCACTTAATAAGGGATTGCGAATTCAACATTTTTAAGCACTTACACTTCGAATAATCGAAAGCAATCTCAAGAGTACAACTTCAGTGATGCGCAGGAACTTGTAAAGTCAAAAATGGAAGTTAGCTGACTTTTCGAATATTCAAAAAATGACAACAATTTAATAGCTAAAAATGATGTTTTATTCGATGACATCCGTCCTAATCTTGCATCCTAAATCCTGCGTAGAATTGCATTCTTTTAGACAAAGATGGAGGCGCTGCAGGATAAAAAGGTTGAGTTTTTCTCTATGGAGAATATGAAGAATAACGAGAAGGCGGTCGAGTACGTGCACACTTCCATGTGCGTCATTGCAGGATGTATCGCGGGCATCACGGGTCTGACGGGTCTGCAGGGCTTTGCCTTCCTGGCATCTGCCTACATCTTTACGGCCGTCTCGATTTGGGTTTTTAAGCTTGGCATGGATGTCAAGATTTACTTCAACACGAGCGCATTTAACTTCATCTTCGCGGGGGTCCTGTCCCAGGCGCTATCCTTCATTCTCTTCTGGACGCTCTCTTACGGGCTCGTTCATATTTATTAACACGAGATATTACCCAAAAATTCAAAGCAAGATACTACAAGCCACGTATTACCTGCAAAGGCAGAAAGTTATGGAATGGCTTCATTTCGTCAGCAGATGGCAAGTGCTGGCGTGTTGATATCATGAGTGCATCCGCACATGTAAATTGAGAACTGAGGTGTTTATCTTTTCTTAGTATTGTTTTTACTGCAGGGCTTTAAACATTCGGATAGAAAAATAATGGTTGACAAATATCCGATCAATATATTGGGATAGCTTTTATAACTACTGGCGCTTCGCTTCTTGGACCTTTTGCTGCATTATCATAAGAACGGCTTCGAGCGTGTTACGTTTGCCGTCAACAACCGTCTTGAGTTGCTCGGTATTGTTCTGCAGAAACTCAACTTTTCGATCCATCAACTGCTCGGCCTTTTCCACAGATTGCTCGACAAAGTAGCCAGTACCCACGTCTACCAATACTTCATCCTTGCTGGCCAACTTTCCGGGTACAAACATTGATGCCGTTAGAGGAATTAGCACCTCTTTGTCCAAATCTGATGTTGCTATGCTCTTTAAAGCTTCTTTCGACTCACTAAACCGCGACTGGGCCTCGTGCAACCCTCCGAACGACACTGTCAACTGCTGCAGCTCCGTCTCAAGCTGGCCCTTCAGCGCGTTTAGTTGCTCCAGCGACAGATCCACAAGGTTCACCTCACTCTGCGCGTCCGCCATAGGTTCGTCTAGTACTACTGTTTTAAGAAAACAATTATTAAAACTAAACATTGTTTTGACCAATTATTAATCGCCATCCTCGTCAGCAGCACCCAGGAAGTTCCAGAGCTTCATGGCCACTTCAGCAGCACGTTCACGTCGCTTTTCATCTGAAAGAAACTGTCCTTGATCACGAACATTGCGGACTTCCGAAATCAAGTCACTGAATTGGGCCGCATCCGCGCCGTCATCCCCATGACCTGAATCTGTCCCTTTACCAGCGACCTCCAAAGCCTCCACCAGTGATTTTAGCTTTGTGTCGTCCGTTGCGTCAATCTCACCGTCTACTTCTGTCCTGTCCGTCTTTTTGTCACACGTCACCTCCGGCGTTTTCTTCACTTTTGACAGTGAAAGCGTCTCCACCTTTGGCGAGTTCATCTCCATCGACTTCCACATGTTGCATTGTAACGCTTCCAGCACCCGCTCAATGCCCATCTTTTCATCAATAATGCTAGCTTCATCAACGTCGTTGGTTGCATCCACCTTAATGAATTCAAAGCTGTTGTCTTGGCACCACTTCTTCATCTTCTCGCCGTTCTCCATCGTCGCAGATGACGTGTACGCTACAAGCAGACACACGTCATACGGTTGAATGTCCACAATGTGTTTGGCGAAGGCATGCACATGCAAAAAGCTATCTTCGTTGCTGGCGTCTATCACACACATTATCGCCTCGTAGTCGTGCACCTCGTGCTGCAGTGCGGGCTCCGGCGTGTTGTCACGTACCTGATGCACATGTAGCTCCACAGACGCTCGATAGTATTTTGTTTGAATATTTAGCAGCGTCATGTCCGACCCCGAAGTATCAGCATTGCTTAACGCTTGCAGCTTATAGGCCACTGCCACGTTGCTGTCCAGGTAAGGGCCAAGCACAAGGAGCCGAGATTCCGTCGCCATTATTAAATCTATCACTTAGGTCATTCATTAAGTGCGATTGATGAACTCTTACGGGTCAACATTGTGCTACTTCTATTTACTATAGAAAAGGTACGTGTTGGCTTTGGGAGCAGAGCAATTATATCCCGGATGTTGTCCAGGTCGGCCGACCAAACTTATATGGCTTTCAGGACGTGTTTTTAAGACACCGTTAAAAATGAGCCACTCATAATAATCTTAGATCCTTTAGGTTTTGGTCACTGAGAGAAAAAAAAAAATAGTTCGGCGAGCATCAGAGACGAGTTATAGTATGAATGTCACCATTTTGCGTCAGAGGGCATGTCTACCTATTTGAAAACATTTTGATTTTCTCCCTATAAGGTAAATTTACCCGCTTTGAACTTCACAGTAGATGTTACCGCTGAGGTACAAAGGTTTGTTCTGCCTGAGCCGTTAGCGTAAACCTTGCATGATTTCTGTTATATGTTCCAACCTTCTCACGCCTATAGAAATTAGCAAGATTGTGATTTCATGAAGATTGATTCATATAAGACAATATCTCTGGCCTCTTGTTTTTCGATTAGCGATACAGACAGAAGTATACAGGCCGGTAAGGTGCCTTTCGTGCACCATTTTTTTAGGCTCCTTCTAGCGGAAAACTAGCTTTTGGTTATTAGCTTGGCTTTATGTAGTAACACGAGGGCTAAAGATGTCAAATGACAATATGTTCGACTACAAAACTGCTTAACATGGTCTATAGAAGTCTACTCCACACCGCGAAGCACAGCACGTAGCAATACTGAATCATGCACAAGGATTTTTTTAGTTCAATTGCAATCGTACTAAGCTCGCCAGCGCAGCACGGTGATGCCAGTTTTATCTTTTCGACAAACACGCTTATTTCCATAGGTTAGACACGCTTATATCACCGCTAAAGTACGAAAGCAAGTCTTTTTCTTCTCTTGTTCTGGCTCGAATAAAAGTGAAGGTGATATAGCTACAGCGGAAAGACAAGCGTTTTTGAATTATTAAGGCGGCCGTAAAGGCAAAAACGACATCTCTTTGCGTGCTGGTGGAGTGACGGTGCTGTGTCGGTTCATCGCACTGTTGAAACAGTGGTCCATTCAGCTGTAATATCTAGTACGACTGGCTAGAGCATAACAAGTACGAGGAGGAATGTAGCTCAGTTATAGATTGAAACGTGTCAAGCACCACTTTTTCGACCCCATGGTAAAATTGTGTATCTAGTCACAACCATGGTACTCAAAGGAAGCCCGAATACGTTAATCCAAGTTGTAAAAGATTTCGCGATATGGGATTAGATGACAATCTATAATCTGCGACATCTACGCAAAAACAAATATATTGCAGACCACATTACGGCTGCCCATGCGATGTGCGAAACAGCAACAATACGTCAGATCATCTAAGTGCTAGCTTTGTGGGGATGAAATTTCTGCCTAGAAGGCTGGGCGAAAGCATTTTCTCCACGATAGATACATCCCCAAGAAGCAATCAAGCTCTCAGATTATCAACTACGCTACTCAAATGTCGCTCGACATTTCCACCTATTCATAATGTTCCAGGCTTTTCAAAATCATTCGACATCTGATTGGACTCCTCAACCTTCGCGATCGCAAGAGCTTGCTTCGAATCGAGGGATAACAATAGCATCCTATCGTCTTACGGATAGAAACGTAAAGCCAGCCGAGCTAAAATAAACTGCTCGTAAGCAAGAGCTATCAACACTCCAAGCATTTGCCGGATGACTTTTGTGTCCGAATAATAGGAACCATATTGAGACAACAATTACTCGTTCCCTCTGAGGTCGCTAGGCCGAAAACCTGTGCTGAGCGTGAGCTTTAAACCGGGAAAAGGTTGGTTTATATGTAAAACAGCGCGTCGAAAACGGCTCTTGGTTCAGCGGCCTTGATCATTGCTTGCTGCACACAAGTCCTACTCACCTTCGGCGTGCTAGAAAACACGTAGAAAATCTGCACGAGGCATCATTGTCATACGATGTAATAAAGTCGTACGTTGGTATTTTGAGCAGCTATGTGTGCAGATATGCTACGAAGCAGTAATGCGTTTAATTGTTGAAAAGTAGTGAGGGAGCTCGCGGTTGCAGAAATATATGGGCGCATGAGAATATTCTTCCAAGGTTGCAAAAGATGTTGGTGCATCTGGCGAATGCGAGCTGATAGCCAACGCCATCCTTAAGGTGTTAAAGATACAGTAACGACTTTTATTAACCAACTTCAAAATCAACATAGTATAAATAAAAAATGAAATGGAGGACATTACAGCAGGCAACTTACTTGTTTATTATGTTGTTGGATGGTATCTGAATGAAGCAGACCTCTCTTGGTATGTCTCTGACTACCAAGGCGTGCTAGATTGCAATCTTCGATGCAATAAAAGAATGGCGTATGTATTTGCTTGATCGACTATGTAAGGTCGGAGCAGATCAAAAGAGTATTGCAATGATTTTGACGCAGAAGATTAGACTTTGCAGAGTGGCTGGAGATTCAATGCGCTTATAGAAGGTAACATCGTGGCACGAAATCTGAAATTCGAGCGTAAATTTGGTCTTACTAGATTGCACGAGCTATTGGAAGCAGCTAAGAGTTGAGAGATCGCGGTGGCAAATTTGGCAGACAAAGTAAGAATAGCTCAAACTGCGAAGACGTTGTATTCGTGAAACAGGAGCCAAAAGTGGATCATTGAGAAGACGGAAAAGGGAGAGGGTGTGTCAGCGTTATTTGCTAATTGTCATCATTAAACAAAAATGTTTTTTTTACGATTGTATGTCCATATCGACGAAGAATTAACAAATCGCTTCATCTGTGGGAGCCACAGATTTGTACCCAAAGTCCTACAAAACAATTTTTGCCGTCCGACAAAAGTGTTGCTGGCCGGAAATGTCGGGATACTTCCATCGCTATGTCCAGATGCAAACTGTATCAGCGCAATCGATCTAAGCAGACTCGACCACCAGAAATAAGTGATTTTATTGTCGTCAAGAAGCAAAAAATTCACAACCAGATAAAAATATATTTGAGTCAATACCACTATTTTACACGCTAATTCCTATTATTGGAGTCGCTAAGATGATAAAGTCTTCGGTCCACGCCTTCGAGTATCAGGTGCCAATCTAATCCCGAATCTAGTATTCATGAGCTTCTCTTTGACTTTATCTTCTCATTATATCGATTTTTGAGATAAAG
>RCHQ01000472.1:0-17103 GCA_003676415.1 Plasmopara muralis
GTACGGTTCAGTTGAATACTACTGAAGCAGAAACAGCGACTCCTGAGCCAGAAGCCACGACTACTCCAGCAACAAAGGGCTCTAAAACCATATCGTCTGCTTTGAATGCAGGGCTACGAGACTCGACGACCAACGGTGGTGACGAGGCTACGCAAGATACTGCGGACACTTCCGCTCGATCCACGACCTCCCCGTCTTCAGCTTCAGGCTCGTCGTCTGGTCCGAGCGTGATTCGTGTTGCAAACTTGTTGCACGCTGTCGCTGTGGTCGTGGCCACGTACGTATGCATCCAGTAAGGAGGAGGACGAGAACTTTGTAGTCGAATTTGCTGCTCTTCGGTTGATCGTTTAATTAGATTGTATTTAACACAGAGCATTACACAAACACAGTGGGAGATTTCGCGATCTTTAGATATTCAAAGCTGAATTTTGAGCCCAGCCTATCTTCCCTTTCAAGCAATTCATCCAACACTTTATGTTTGTCTTACTTGTTATTCAGTAAATGCGTCAACTTTGGAGCCGGTGTTGCAAAGCAGAGTTTGATATTGATTTGCCAACGAGTTTCTCGGCTTTATGCACTGGTCCGACTTCGAATACATCTAATGGGAGATGAACAGATTTTATCTACAATGACTAAGCTAACGCCGAATGAGGTTGCTTCGGCTTCCTCAGGTGCCGCTGCATTGAAACCCGGTCGAAGGCCGTGCCTGCAACATGCGCTGCACCTCTTACAAAAGCTGTGATGTTGTGGGCGGCGGGTTCGCGCTGCAAAAGCAAAAAGCTCTTGGGGAGCCTCCTACTTTGTGTTAGTGATGATCACGCGCCAATCACTCGGTGGTTCACTGCCACCTTTTCCTTCATACGATAAATATGGCAAACACTCGCCCAGATCGGGTCCCGAAAAAGCTTGAGGCCGATAAAAAACTTGTAAAAACAACCTCATTACCCGGGGCCACCCCTTGAGATGTTAAGCTTACTTTCAGACTAACCGGCTATGCAGAACACCTCACGCTGAAGTGCAGGATCGTTAATACACTCCAGAAAAAGGAACCCGATCTGGAACGTCCTTGTTGATGAGGCCGCCAAATTTGGGAACTAGAGACGACAATCTTCGATACATTTCCTTAGTGGGCTCTGTGGCCGACGTCACTAAGGAAGGACATGCGACTCGACCACCGCCGAGCACAGCTGATGTCGCTGTCCCGTGAAAAATTTACGCTTTTTCTGGACAACAGGCTCGACGAGAGAGAGGGTTGAGTACTATCCGGACGTTACAGACCATGGCGTCGAGCATGACGCTCACCTGTCTTCAGCGCTTTAAGAGTTCTCTGGAGGTGTACATCTATGAACGTCACTTGGTCTAAAAAGCTTATTTTTGTGGCAGCTCCTTGCGTGCTCTGAACACCGCATCACATCCTTATTTTTGTGGCAGCTCCTTGCGAGCTCTGAACACCGCATCACATCCTTTTCAAGATATACCCTGCACTTGTCATAAAAATTCTCTCAGCTACGGTTTAATCAATTAAAGGCCCTGGGAAAAGCCTTAGCTCAATACAACGCTGCATCCAACCATCTTAAACAGAGCACTCTACGTCCGTAAGCTTAAAATGCAATTTGTCCAGTTAGTAAAATAGAGACAACCCATCTCCAGCGACCTTTGCTCCGTCATACTGGAGCCATTTCAATGATTTTTCAAGCTCTGTGATGCACAACAACCGCACCGCTCCACAAGAAGCTCTTGGCGTCTGTGAGATAAATATGGTAGTCAACGAGCGCTGGAGTTTGCCTCTTTCGTCTTAGCCTTGCGCCGTTTAATGAGAAAGTACAATTTTCGCGCGATCAATTGTGCGCGCATAAGTTTTCAGTACCTTTTCAGCCCTGGCGATCAGGAAGCGGGTACTTCGGGGTGACCCAGTCACCACACATGTCTCATTCAGCGAGCAAAAATCGCCTTTCTTCATTTACTGGGACAAGTGGGCGGTTTAATCGCCGGCCATAGGTACATATGTCTTAAGTCGACTTCAAAGGGACTCAAAACTCCGCCATCAACGAGGTGTTTTCATTAGGCAGTCTCCACCTAAGCTTATTCTTTAAGTCATAAGAGCCGAAATGGGTCAACAACAACAAATGTGTTCTTACAGGGCATGAGAGTAAAGTTTGTAAGCGTTTTTAAGATCAGTGCAGATGTAAAGCCGTCCTTCTACGGACATAGTCAATTATCGTACAAGTACAGGGTTGGCTGTGCAAGTCTCACAAAGCTTAAAAAAATATAAACTTGGGCTACAATAGCGATCGCCATAAAACTTTTATTAGCATAAAGCAAATTCTGCAACGGGCTTTCGGCTTGAACGAGATGAAGCCATTTAGTGTCACTTACGAGGCTTCTTACCACACCACTGGCTGCGCAATATTGCAACTCGATGAGGATGAGCGAGTCGTATTGCTTCAGTTTATGCTGGTCGCCTAAACGGACCTTCTATGCCAACTGATCTCCTTCAGAGCGGCAATGGATTAATGCATCGTCTGAGCGAAAGCCGTTATGCTCGAAACCATTGTGTGACCAAAGTTAAAAGTTCCCAAGACATTAAAATAGCCAGTGTGCCATCACTTGACACTCTAATAGCTTAATCTTATTCTGATTTCCTCAATTAAACCAGCGTCAGTGGCTTGTATAATTTACACCCTAACATGTTACATCTTTCCTCAAGATAAAGGCTCGTGTTTGTACCGCTGGACTGCTCAAGACATTATGGCATGACTTTTATTTCGCGTTTTTTGACACAAAAGTCGGTGGCAAGATTCTTTTAAATCGCTAAGATCAGGCGTAGCGCACGCTGAACCAAGACATCGTTGCCTTGAACGCACGATGCTTTCGCATCTTTCGACGCTATTTACCTTTTGCTAGGAGCATCAATATAAGTATGATTCCATATGTATAATTCGGCCAAGAGTCTAGACGCTTCCAATAATTCGACTTTCAGTGGCTCTGACACTTCTGCCAGCGCCCTCAATTGAAGCTTCCCTCTCGCGAAGCGACAATTAATTTGATCGTCAGTCGTCCCTGTGGATTTGATTTTTTTGCCAGCCATAAAATTGCTCGTGACACCCTTTTATCGAGTCCATGTCGTATCTCTGTTCTTTCGAGAAGTCATGTTACTAGCTTACGGTAGTACTTCTAAGGACCTGTGTTATCAATTGCGTCTTTGCGAACCTGTTTTTCTCACTTGCGGGGCTTTGCTTCCCGCGATTATTAGCGCTATGTTATTCGCCTGTGATTCACTGTGTCTTGCGTACTTATATTAACCCTTCTAGAGCTTCGTTACCCGCGACTGGTGGCGTTTTGCTCCTGGAGAGTGAATCATATGTGACCTATTGCGTCTCGCGAACTTGTATTAACTGCAGTTGACGACCCCCGTCCCAACACTCATTAGACTGCACCATTAGCAAGCGCACCAGCTTACTTTTCCGCTTGGAAGAAAACTCAAAGACGTCGTCACGACTTCTTCCAGGGAATTATCAGCACCTTTGATACCTTCCACGACTTCATTGGACGCCTAATTTACCACGTTATCTCTCGAAGGAGCCCTGAAGTAGTAATTTGACTCATTTAGCCCTATTATACGGAATTGGGCGGCTGACATAAATGGCCTCGCAACGCCAACTAATGGAGAATTAGAGCTCTGCTTGAATTCGTACCAGAGACAATATAGAACATCGTCCTTTATCTTACGTGGCCAGGTGTAGGAACGTCAAAAGTCATCCCATTGGTCAGTCGATCCTAAACTGAGCTAATTTTCCTGCTCTTCTACAGAACATTAATCAACCTACTTAATTGACGTAGTCTGCTGGCATGCAAAACTCTTCGACACACCGAAGTCTACTTTCTTAACCTCGTACACTTGTGTATGCAACCATTTTGTATTTGCTGTTGTGTTTTCTTCGAGAGCTGTAAGGCCCCAACAAGTAAAGCTCTCGAAGAAAACACAACAGCAAATACAAAATGGTGTGGGGTTGCACTTCCGTTGTTATCCAAGATAGATAACAACGGAAGTGCCACCCCTCCCGCTTTTCCCTGGCTCTGAGGTTGAGGCTTCTGCCAGCAACTTTTTTTTGCAGTTTGATATAACAAACCTTTTTTGTCGTAACACATGGGCAATACAAAGGTTCGCTACTCCCTTTAGAACAAAGACGGACTATGGATCCTTATTCACCATGGCCAAAGCGGCGTATACCTCAAGTCGATTGAAACCAGACCCAATTCAGCAAGCCCTTGGAAAACACCTATACAACGAGGAGCTGCACACGCACGGCATTCCGGAGAAGCTTGCGTATCTGCGACTGTAATCCGCTTGTAGCTTCTTCAGTGTCGCTGCTTGCACCCTGAAGATTTAAGTGAGAGGGAAACATATCTTAGACGATAGTGTTCGCGAATATGCGCCCAAGTAATGAAGGCTGTTGCCTCCCTTAATTGATATATATTTACGAAACTCATAACGTTCGCGCTTTCCTTGCTTGGTCACCGCGAACGTTGCCCTTTAAAGATCCTTCATGCATTCCCAGAGCACAAACTTTTCAGGTTCAATGAGTACCCAGCCTTCCAATTAGAAGAAAGCGAATGCTAAAATGACCCGATCATCTGTGATAATCTCGAAAAGAAAGGATTTGGCTGAAAGGCAAAATCTTTCGCTTGACCGGCTTTGACCCCACAGCAAGCGCTACCGCCGAGGCCACGTGAATATTTGCTGCCTGACCCCAGAGCATAATCATTGCTAGTTGAGCTTGAGCGCCGTGCTGCATACTACGAAGGAGGGCAGCCGCTTGCACTAATACTGAGCAGCACGAGCTGAGCGCCCGATAGATGCAAGAAAGTAATTCGATCCATCACAAGAGTTTAATGAGAACTCGATTAAGCAATCTACCCGCTTAGGCGTGGTTGTCTACGACAGAACCCCAAAGCACCTTCCACAGATGAGGCGTGCAGGAAGGTGTACGATCGTATGGTGAATCGATGCAAGACTGCTTTTATAATAATTATCGGTCGATATCTTACCTTAAATTCTTGCTAATTGCTACCGGCAAGGCCTAGTTCCCTGTTAACCTATCGATACCATCACAACATTCTTCTCTCTAATCCAAGGAAACCCCCGTTTTCGCGGCTTAAAGTATGGATCTGTACCTTTATCCACGCTTTAACCACTTCGATGCTCATTCTCTTGGAATACGGTCCACAAATGACATAGTCAATCGAACAATCGCCATTCAACACACAGCAATCTCGACTTCAAAAAGTCGCAGCTGATGTTTCATTCATCAACAACGCCATTCTCCTTGTACATACCGCACTATTGCCTCCACCTGCGACTCAAAAGAGCTCCTTCCCACTTCACTCCCAGTCGATTAGTTACAGCACATCGATCCCGCAAGACTCGAGAAAGCCACGCGGGTCGCCAATCGACTGCCGTCAGTATTTCCAAAACCACCTAAGACACTACTCCAGTGTCCTCTCACACAGCACCGTCCTGACGTACGTTTCTACTTCTTGTCCATGCGTTTTTTCATTGGATACGGCACAGCATGACGCAAGTCAATGCTATTCAACCGCACGGTTCCCAAAACCCGTTCGGGTAATTCCATGACGTTTTGGGCCTCAATCACAAACGCCAAGTCAATGATCAAGTTGCGCGAGTAGCCGAGCAAGAGATTGATCACGTTCGTCGCCACAGTGCTGCTACCAACGTCGTAATCCACTTCGAGGTAGTGGGTGTCCTGATAGTAGTGCTGATGAATCTTCGTGCCAAGAATCGCGGGGGTCGTCCCAACCCCTTCCCGGATTGGCCACGACCCTTGCACGACGCGCGGCAAGAGCTTCAAGCGCTGGGCACGTAAGTCATTGTTGGCACCCCGGAACACTTCGTGGCACAGGCCGGCAAAGACGGAATTCTTCGTCAGCTCCAACGGGTCTTCGGGTGTGAAATAGAGCACGAGGGAATGGTGCAATGGCCCCGGGAGCATAAAGTTGATAATCAAGAGGAACGGACGGTCTTCGAAAGCGCCCGTGGACAAACGAGGGGCGTCAAACCCATCGCCAACAAACGACGACACGCCAATGTGCTCAATCGCGGCAGGAGCGGTAAAGAGCTCGACGCTGACCAAGCGACACGCCTGCCGCGCGGACGGTACTTTGCGCTGGCACGCGAAATACTGCGGACCCCGCACGCAAAAGCCGCCCGCGCTCGGTTCACTCCAGAATTTCGTCGGCAAGCCATGCAAGACGGTGAGATCAGTGCGATACCGCTCGAGCATGACAACGTCGTCGGGCTCGACGCCTTGCGCTTGGCTCGACAGCAAGTCCAGACTTCCTCGACGCGGCGACGCCCGTGTCCCTGGCCGCACCGTGTGCATGCCTTGCGCCGCTGTGATGGCCGTGATCATTTCGAGGAAATACACGCCGTACGCATGGACGTAGTACCACGCCCGCGCGAGCTGCGTGTCCAGCCATCCATGGGGATTCATCTGGATCGTCAACGTGACCCAGCACTCGTCAAAGTGATTGTCACAGTCTTCGTGGACGCGCGGCGAGATGATAAAGCCCCCGCCGAGGATACTTGCCCGCACAGCCCGTGCCGGGCGCGGACACTTGGCATGGGTCGTCGACTGGAAACAGATAAAGTACGACCCATCGGGTTCCATGCGCCAGTACCGCAGCAGACACACGTCCCGCGCACGGACGTGCACGGGCCACAAGTACGTGGGAAAGAGCTGCCAGTACACGACGTCGCTATGGTCCTTGATGTGGGCTTCCAGCACTTGCGCGGCTTGAATCACATGATTCGCAGTGTAAAAGGACGTGTCGAGGTGAAGGAGCATTTCAAAGACCGTGCGCGGGGACGCCGGGACTTTGAGGCTCGAGCGAAGCGCTGGCGGGAGATTCGACGGGCACGGGCCCGTGGACGGACTCAAGCGTTCGGTATCGACCCGCAATCGACTAGCAAACGCATAGCGTCGCCACGTCGTTTCTTGGGAAAAGGTCGCCGACGTGCGGAACGTCTTGGCGATCGAACGGGGCATGGACCCAAAGGAACCGGAACGAGGACGCGCGGGCAGCGACAGCATGTGGGCGCTGGGGACTTGCGGCAACGGGAGTGACGAGTGGCGGGCCAGCGGGGGGACAAGTGTACCGGTCGGGCGCGGGTCAGGGACGGGAAGGCCACTCGCGTCGTCGAGGTCGTGGTCCATGTACCACTGCAAGTACCGTTTCCACTGGTCTTCGGCTTGGGCAATGCACTCGAGAAGACTTGTGCGCCACCACACGGCCGTCTCAAGCGACTCGGCCGCAAGGGCAATGGGCCCTTTGCTCCGACTGTGGGCCATCAGGGCCCCTGCCGCCCCCGCACTCGCAGCCGCAGCAGCACTCATGCTCATGCCCATAACCCCCATCCCAACCCCGGCCAAGCCACCCGTCAAGACCACGGCCGTGGCGGCCGTGGCGGCTGCCGCCGCGGCCGCGGCGCGATGGCGGAATTTACGCGACGACGAGCGTTTGAGGCTACACGGAGTCGCATCCATGTCGTGGAGCGGAGCCATGGCGTCGAGTGGCGAGTACGGCAGGTCCGTGGAGAGCCGGGCTGGCGTCGACCGCGGCGTCATCTCGACGACTGTACCACTTTCGTCCACGTCGTCCGTCCAAGCGTGGCTCAAGTGCTGGAGTCGGAACGTAAAGAGCTTTTTCGTCTCGATTTTACTCGGCGACTCGCGCACTTCGTCCACGGTGGTACCCGGGCCGAGAACGTACCACCCACGGGGTTCTTTGTCGCCCTTCTTGCGCAAGTAACACAACAAATGGGTACCTTCGGGCGTGGACCGGATCATAAAGTACCGTTCGCGCCACAAATTGACGTGTTGCCCCTTTTTGCGCAACCATCCTTCCATTCTAATCTCTCCCGCTGGCGGGACCACGACTTCGTCGTGGCCCTCGTTCCCTGATTCCATTGGCACTGCATTCGCTCGAGCAGTGGACCCAGTCGACGGTACCGAGGTCGCACTGAGGAGTACTTGACGGTCACGCTCTCGGCACACTTCTTCGACGATCTGGAGCAATTTCGGCTTCATCACTTCCCGCACGACGCTATCGTCGAGGCTTGTGATGGAAGCATCGTCGGTCGACGCCTCTAGCGTCCGTTTACGGTGATGCAACTCGGCCATCAGGTCGTCGTAAAAGCCTTGAGCTCGTTCCTGGAAAGCTACGTCTTGTGCTGGCCGTAAAAGGCGACGATCAGCGCGTACGACGGGCGCTCGGGCATGCACCGAGATATAGAGCTTTTCCAACGCTTTGAACACCACGCGCTTGCCATTTTCGCGACTAGCGTAGCATGCTGTGATATAGTCGGCACATATGATATCGAGCAGCATGTTGAGGCGATCGCCATCGAGGAAAATGTCAAAGATCATGGCCGCCGGTCGCTCGTCCCGAGCTTCCATCGGGTCGCAAATGGGACTCAGATAATTGCCCAAATTAAGAGTCCAATGAGATCCCAGATTGTATTACTCTGTGGACTTTAAAATAGTATTACTATTTCCAATGAGATTCCAGATTGTATTACTCTGTGGACTTTACAATAGTAGTGCTATTACCTACTTCGCCAATCTATTGTCGTAATTAGGCAACGCAAATGTTTTGAATGATCGAATCAAGCCAAGGACGCACAGCAGAGACTCGAGAGTAGATGCTTATTCCTCCAACTTGGCCACACCCTTCATTGCTACTCACAATGCCGACGAGAATCTCCATCTTTTTGACTTTCACAATGACCGCACCCCCTTTGTCGCCCTTGCAAGACGAGACGCTATGGGAACATAAATTCGACTTGTCAATGCTCAGCTGTTTCGAACACACTTTGTTGCTCACAAAGTCCACTTCGACGCTTTGCAAGTAACGAGACTGCACGGCTTCCGCAAGAGTGTCATTCCACCCAAGCCGTTGCCCTTTCATCCCATCCCGAACGATTGTTTTGGGCGCGTCGAGAAGCACGGGTTCGAACTCGGTCGCGAGGTCCAGCTCGAGCACCAAAAAGTCATGACGAAAGTCCGTGTTGTTCGGGTGTACTATCAAGGCCACGACCTTGATCTGTTCCCCGGTGCTTGTACCAGAATACGCGTCGGAACCGAGCGAGACCCAGCGAATATTGTGGGGAATACACACGGTCGAAGTCAAAACGTGCGAGGGACTGATGAGAACCCCAAGGCAAAAGTTGTGGCCGGCTTTGGTGGACCGAATGCCAGCAATGTACTTTTTGCCACTCTTGAGTTCCGTGATGGAGCTCGTGTTTTGGGCGCTAAAAGAAAACGAGGACGGCGATTGTGCGCTGATTGAAAACAAGAGGAACGTGGAGCACACGGCAACGAGAGCGAACGAGGATGGCATGCTTTGAAGTGGCAAAGGCACACGGTAGCAAATGCTAATGTGGTGACCAGATGCCCATCGAAATGGATTGGTTTCGGACGTTAAATATTGTCTAAAAACTGGATAAATGCCGTATTTTTTTCGATTGGTTGCGTGAAAGGACCGTGAATCTATGCGGAGCATCCTTTTAGCCCTGATTACCGAATTCAGCGACCAGAAAAAAAACTGGATTTAGTACAAAAAAGGCTAGGAGTATTTACAAAACTAGTACCGACACCGACATATCAGCAATATTACCGACGCTACTCGCCTTTCTTTGCAGCGCAAGAACAAGACTTGAAAATGTTTCGAGAATGACAATTTTCGGAGCAAATGGTGGCAAATTGAAGGACACAATGCACGAGCAGATCAAGAGTATCTAAACACTCAAAAGTGCACTGTTTTGGCAAGCTGCATCACATTAAAAGATGAAGGGCAAGTATATACAGCGCCACACAAGCATTGGTTCATCTCATAAAATGGTGTCTTGTTGATTTTGTTTTTTCTATACTTGAGTGCTCGCTTATTGCAAGGCAGGTGTTTTTTGAGTGCAACTAGCACGCACGAAAGTAGACTTGACTACATCATACTTTTTTCGTTTGCATGCAAGGCAAGCGATGGGTGATTGCCTCCGCTTGACCTTGGTTGTGGCGGTACATCCTGTCGTTCCCTCCACTTGCGCTATCTGCATTTTAACCTCTTAGGCTTTGAACGCTCTCTTGTTGATTAGCTCATATACATGCTGCTTTGGTGCTTTAATACTTTGTTCATGCTGCTAATTATGTCGAGGCAAGCGCTCTTTCTGAGGCCTGGCTTACCGCTTGTATTTTTAATGACAGTAAGGGGACGACAACGATAGTATCTGATATATGGATGGGCTAGTCTTAGTCACAGCTACTCCGACTAAATTAATGAGTCGACGAGGGAATGTGCGCAAAAATGTTGCCACGAGAGCCTAGATTTTTAAGATTTAACAGGTCGCAAGCAGAATATTTTATACAGCTCATGCTCAATGAGCAAGTGGTATTCGCTTTAAGCCTTACAAAACCCGTGGCTATTCTGCTCAAATTGAAGCGGAAGTCTAAGGCTATGTTTTTGTACTCATTCCTTTAAATTGCGATCGAAAATCTAGCGCTGCGTTTGTGTACATGCTGCGCTCCTTATGAGTGATGCTGTAGCGCAAATTGTGTAACAATGGTAGCAAGGACGTGTTCAGCAAGTAGATTGTAGATCTTGTACTCATAGGTGTCAGGGTGAAGGCAGCAGGTATGCCGTGTACGTCAAGCTAGAAACTTCTCTTCGAGATTTA
The DNA here is from genome assembly GCA_003676415.1 of Plasmopara muralis. Lineage (NCBI taxonomy): Eukaryota > Oomycota > Peronosporomycetes > Peronosporales > Peronosporaceae > Plasmopara > Plasmopara muralis. The sequence continues at coordinate 10,748 of RCHQ01000472.1, forward strand.
TCTGTCTTGTCGGATAAAAGCATGAAGAAAACTGCGAGTTAGCTGTAGTCTTCAACACTCAGTATTAGCTGATTGTTGCCCCCCTTGATTGTCCAATTTGTGATCCCAAGCTCATCGTTTAGCGACCCAAGATTTTCACCTCTGACGAGAACAACAATGAAATAAACCTGAGTGGTGAACACGATTTCAACAGTGTGCAATCGGCATGTGTCATAGCTATGGCGGGAGCCTTTGCTTTTTGGTGGTCTTCATACGATAACGGACTCTTTTGCTGTGTCAGCACAATAATGTTTGTCTACTTGCATTACATGCCAAATCTAAAGCTGGCTGCACTCGTAAACTGCTCCACTTTTCACCCCTATAAATAGTGCAGCTGGCTGTGGTTTTCAAAACCATCGAAAAAGAGCCTCCCACCTTGTCTTTGCGTTGCCTAAATGAGGAGCAGCATATCCTGCGCAACCGAATGTACGCGCTATAGGTCATTCTTAGAGCTGACCCTAGCAGTCGGGCTTCTTTTCTCTAATGGGACATCTGACACTTATGGCCCTTGAGAAAGAGACATACTCTTTTGATCAAGAGTTTCATACACTTGAAATTGAAACAATCGGTGTGAGCTCATTACTATGCGTGGACTAATCACTATGCATCAATGATTAAAAATAAGGGGATCCATTGAACTAAACAACCACTGATTGAGCATCGTGTGAAAACAAAGTGTTTGTCATTTCAAATCAAGATCTTTCAGATGTACCCTACAGTAAAGCAGATCAGCTGCACATTCGTTTCGATGCAGCTGTAATAGCGATCCAGAGGCTTACCAGCTGCTTTTGCCCTCGATAGAAAAATCGCTCTTAACAGTTTTAATTAACAGCAATTTTGCATGCCTGATCTATTTGTCTATAAAACATATACTCTCCAGCGATGAATTGGTCCAACCAACTCATTGCATGGCCTGCGCAAAAGCGCATGGGCAAGTGTACTATGCTTGCTCGGTTTACACTCGACCTGGAAATCATACAGACACATCTCGCCACATATTGAAACAAATGGAGCTTACTTATCGCCGTGCGCAAAGATGGCGGTGCAAATGTTCAGATGTCAACCGTTGCGATCAGAGTTTTCATCACTGCGTAATCCATGGCAAGGTCGTTTCGTACATAATTCGTCTTTCTAGCATGCTCAAGAGCAGGCTTTTAATTCTTAAATACCAATGCTTTTCTTTAACAAAAGACTTATTCCACATCGAGCTATGTATCAAAGGCAAATGGAAATGGGAAACAAGGGATTTTTTCTAAAAAAACGATAATTTTTCTTTTCCAGTCTCACTCCATCAGCCCCAACTCGTTTTCGTCCACCGAGATCTTGTCCAGAGTCATTCCATTCAGTCTATTTGCTAAATTGGCAATGCGTCTTGTAATGCCTTTTGTCGCTCGAAGTGCCGGATGCGACGCAATGAGATCGAGCTTGTCAGTCGACGTCAAAGTGCGCGCGCTTTCAATTCCTCTAAACGTTTTGGTCGACTCATCAGACTCATCAATATCTTTGTTGCACTCATCATGTCAAACCCGAACAGCGTGTACAAACGTTCAAGTGTTCGGGGTAGAAATTGTAAATCATTAGTCCATCACCACCTCGAAAGCATATTTTAAGCAGTTTCCATGTCACTTTCGCCAGCTAATGAACTCGGTAGCGGTCGATGGTACATCAAAGTTTGCGTCTGACGTGAACCAAGATCACGCAAAGTAATCATCAACGGCGTTGGGATTTGACGCTGGATGCCACAAGAGTTATACCGTGGGAGCGGATTGTCGCGGTTGCTCGTCGAGGTCGAAATTTAAGCAGCTGTTTTAGTTAATGATGGCGTGAGAGTGCCGCTTGCTACGTGCTGCTGACTAAAGCTTTTCCGTCTATTTTGTTGCCTTAACGGGGTTGCTCAATTCAACATCCTAAGCTGCCTGTGCTGGAGCGAAATGACTCGCTTATTCTTTGTCTAGCTACAGTAACGCGCAACTAATGGCATCGTCAAAAACTTCGCAAACAAGGCCAACCGCCTATGCTACATCTAATTAGGCGAGAACGCACGCCTGCTAACATATCTTTCTGACATCCCTGGATTTACTCGCACCGCTCTTTGTCGTTTTAGAGAAAATGGACTGGTGCAGATAAAAACAAGGATCGTGTAAAATCTTCGCAGGGCCCTCACAGCCAGTACAACAGTAGGTTTGGCCAAACCACTTCCGCGAAATTATGACTTAGGCCTATATGCAACGGCTTTCACGCAGGGTAGTAACGCCTTCAACTTCGTATAGCTATGTGTCTTAAGCAGACTCCGAGAAAGCAGAAGTTGAATCGGCTAGGCCTACACCAAACTCTTTAAAGCATCAAATGACGTTGTTGGTCTTAGCCAACTATTTGCACCGTTGCAGTACTGGTAAAGTGGGTCTTGAAAAGCCTTTTTCTGATTTATTAATGAGTAGTCGTGGATAAACTAGTACAAAAAATGCTTTAGGTAGCATACATAAGGACCCTTAGCAGCTTTTGTTCTGGCTCTGATGGACGAGTTAGCCTCGTTCGCGATGCTTACGATCATGTCGCAGCTGTGCGCTATTGCAGCTCGATAAGGACGAACGAGAGCGAGTCACATCGCTTCAGTCTAGTTATATTGAATCTTTTAAGTAAAGTTATTTTGCTTTAATTCAGTTGGCAGCTAAACCTGATGAAGCGAGTTCGAGTGCCGTCAAGTACGCACGGGTAAATCGGAACTTTAGCCCGATGCAGACCACGCATTTCTAAGGACGGCGGTAAATGATCCTCCACGTGTCCCAAGGAACGGCAAGCTGGCTTTAATTCCTTCTTGTTTAGGATGCGACAAGATAGTAAGCTGAAAAGCTCAATGTGCTTGCCAACGCTCTTCCGCGTAGACCAGACTATAAGTTGGTTTATTGAAAGCGCTCTTAACGAACGAATTTGCCAGGCATTTGAAATAGGTACTATCCCGGAGCCTTTGATGAAATATTCTATCGTAGGCGAAGACGCCTGGGTCGAGAAATTAGCTCTCGGCAGCTATCTCTTCTGCATTGTAACGAATGGACAGACATTCTGCTGCACTATAGGTTGTTATCAGTAGATCCACTTCAAGGCATTATTTAAACGACGATTACCTGAAGTAAGATATACTTCTGAAGCACATGATGCTTCAATCAAGTGTCACTTGAAACGAGAGAAAGCACATTTCTCGGTCACCAATGGTATATTTAATGCAGGGTCAATAAGACCAGCCCACACGTCGAATCATTGACGAGCATGCCAATACTGACAGGCTGCTTGATGTCATTGACCTTGACATTCTCTTTTCCATATCGGAGATAATAAAAGAATAAAAGTAAAGGTGTATATGTGTCGGCTAAGCAAATTAGTGCATCTGGCACCTGTTCTAGGCAATATAAGTGGCAAAGTAATTCATGTATACGTTATTTAATATCTATGGCTGTCTGAACACAATAGTTTCAATTGGTACCTACAGTTTCCCACTGCGTTTTTTTTTAAGCTGCTCTTATTTTAATAAATTTGTTTTTGAATGCCAACAGCAGAACATTTGCAGACGCATGGTCAAACTCTACACTGGACAGTGTTTGCGGTGAAATGCTAATTTATGGGCTGATGAACTTTCTATAGTTGAGCTCACTGATTTACGTATCTACGGGCTCTACATAATTGGGCCACTGCACCCCTGAGATCTGCAAGCACTTAAAGCACACATTACATTTAAGAGTGCCGACCTTGATGATAAAGAAGTATCAGAGAAGGCCGTTTCTGCCAAGGCTTTAGGCTTCAAGAGGAGTGTAAACATTTGCGCGGCCATGTATACGCGGTAGAGTTTCTGGCTCTAATAATTAGGCTACGGCTCTACGGTACATTTTAAGATCCTTCATACCCTTGAGGAGGAGATATAGATCCGTGTTCATAAATGTCACAGGCTTACTACTCGATAATATTACCGCGCGTTTAAAGCAGGGTCTTGGACTTCACCGAGAGCATGAAGGTTCAAAAAGAGATGTTAAAAAATCTTTATTCTCTCAAGTGAAACCAATTTCATACCCAAACAGCTATTTTTCTTCAAGATGAGCTGGCTGTATGTAATCGGAGGCAAAAATGTGATTTACCCATCTAAATTAAACAAAAGAAGCTATCAAATGAAAACGGAATAGGGGATAAAAATGTGCTTATTGAAGGTAGTGTATCGTTGCTTAATGTCAAAACCTACCGCTAAAAAGGGTGAGCTTGGCGTTTTTTCAGCAGAACAAACTCCGTCTCGGCGGATTATTCACAGCTCTAAAATAACATGGGTGTCAATGTTCTCAAAACGATGCCGGTGCACCTGACCTTTTAAATGAGGCATTAAAAGAGGTAATTAATTTCTAGGAAATAGTCTCATTGTACAATAAGCCCAGGCCTTGAATGCGCACAGTCTAATAAGCACGAGGCTTCTCAGCCTTATAATGGTAGCTACAAATAATATCAGGCGCCGTATGGCCATCCTCACTCACGTTATCAGCAAGGTCGAGCGCGAGGACAACGCTTGAAAAAGGCTTTGAAGTTAAAGTGTGCGGTGAAGCAAAGGTGATCTCAACCTTCCTTTGATGTGGCTTTACCAACCGGCGACGTTCTTAAGCGGTATGGTAGCACCCGCGCTCGAACCTTACATTGCAGACCATTGTATATCAATATGCCGAAGCGTCTCGAGCCGAGCTACTTTAAATTAAATTAAAAAAACCATTGTACTTTAAGCTTTACTGTGGTTGATTTCTGGGTAACACCCGGTCCCGAAGCAGGTATTCACACTGTCTATAGCACCAGTAAAATAAATTACAGACCGGGTGCAGGCCACCTTTGTCTTCAGGCTTTATATAATGCCAAAGTAAATTTCGTTGAGAGGTTGGGTGCGGTACTTAGAGCACGCACATAGTCGCCGCAGCAAAAAGTGTCTTTTAGCCAAGTAGTGTCTTAAAATACCATGCAAGGAGTAACCTCCAGAGAGCTCTCGTAGTGCGCACAGGGAATAAGCGTACTGCTTAGCGGCATCGTCTACATTAGCCGAAAGTATCTATTTGGAAGGTCCAGCATTTTGTTGTCGGACCCGTAGTCCAATGGTAAGTAGACCTCTCACGGAACGGCAACTTGTATCGCTACCCGGTGGTGGATAAGTCATTTATCCTTGCGCTTAGTGACTCCGGCCACGGGACCCCGAGAAATGTAACAAGCCTGTCATATTTGACTGACAGATCTTCCATCTGGTCGCTCTCATGTACAAGGGCATCCCAGACTGGGTTTAGGGTCAAAAATATTTTGCAATTTCCCGTGAAGGTGAGACTAGTTGTATAGCTGATTAGTCTTACAATAAACTAAACAGCTTCTCAAGCGCAGATTGGAGCTATGAGGATGCTCTGACACGTTTGTCATTGACATTAGCCTTTTTCGATTTCCTAGCGGGCAAGAGCTATGCGAGTGCTCGCCAAATTCAACGCTCGAAGACATCGGGCTAGGTAGAGCTGTAAGCACACACGCTGGAGTATTAGACTTTTTCAGAGCGATCCAGCCCTCTAGCGAAAATAGGCTTCTTGCAGAAAGCTGAAAAAAGTTTCTTTGGCGCTGACTTTGTCCATTTAAAATGGTTGGCCATTTGGCAGCTCTCTATATTGGCTGTATAATTTTCGAGTAGATTTTAAAGAGAAGTGAATAAAACTCTTTTTTTTTCCCTTTTTTGATGTAATCAATTTACGCAAAACTGAGTTACGAGGAACTTCAATCATTGATTTTACCGATTTGCATATTAAGATTTTTTTGGAATACCGATAGTTCTTGCTTTGCAATAATTGATTTTTAAAAGATATGGCGGATTATAAGTTGGATAACCAGTATATAGATAAATAAATAAATTTCTTAACTGCAAGCGCGAGGAACATTTTTATTGGAAATCTTGAAGTTTTGACTCTAATTATAATATCTCGAGTGAATACTGAAGTTTTATTGTAGTGCACGATCTTAATTGAGCTAAGACCAGCGTTTGAAAACGCACAGACCAAATCGACTACAAAGTCCTCGTTCTCCTCCTTACTGGATGCATACGTACGTGGCCACGACCACAGCGACAGCGTGCAACAAGTTTGCAACACGAATCACACTCGGACCAGACGACGAGCCCGAAGCTGAAGACGGAGATGTCGGGGATGGAGCGAAAGTGTCCGCAGTATCGTGCGTAGCCTCGTCACCACCGTTGGTCGTCGAGTCTCCAAGCCCTGCATTTGAAGCAGACGTTATAGTGTTAGAGCCTTTCGTTGCTGGAATAGTAGTGGTTT
>RCHQ01000473.1:0-17074 GCA_003676415.1 Plasmopara muralis
ATATGACGCGGTGGTACTCATTGCTGGAGGCGTTGGTATAACTCCCATGATAAGTCTGATTAATCAGACGCGTTTGTTTCCGAAAGCAATCAATTTATCGAACAAGGGCTTTGACACATCCAATTGGTTCGTCTTGTGGTCGGTACGCGAGCCTGAGGACATTTTGATGATGGACCAGTTCTTGCCATCAAACACGCAATTGGACTACGCAGCCTCAGCGAGTATTCAAGATCCTAGTACAGCCATTTTGGGCAATAACGTGGCAGCTCCGTTCCGCGTCAACTGGATGTTTCATGTGTCGAATGCCCGCAGCAACGGCGTGATTACGCGTGCGAACGGTGAGACCGTGTCGTACTGCGGTGGCAAAGCCATTCTTGATGAAATGATCAACACAAGTCGCTTCAATGGTCGTAAAGTGACAGTTGTAGCTTGTGGCCCACCAACCATGACAGTCGAAGCGCAGAAACTTGCTCGCGATTGTGGCTATGATTTTCACAAGGAGGTTTTTAGCTGGTGAGCAATTTAGCAACGGGTTTGTTTAGCAAGCAAAAATGTTCAAAACGAATATGGTACTGGATTTGTCAATTCAAAGTAGTAAATTACTCAACATAGTCGAAATCATCCTTGATTTCTAGCCACTTGTCCACCTTAAAACTCACTATTAATCGGCAGTCATTGTTCAAAATCGAATAAATATTACCTCCTTGCCCTCGACACCGCGCTTTTGCACCACCCACGACTTGAGCGTAAATATATTGTCTAAAACGCATCTTTAGCGTAACTTTTAGCGCAGTCAAGTGTGAGCACTTACCTGTCCATCTGTCAGCGCCTCCTTTCGCCATCCGCACTTTACGTTCAAGCTCACTTAGAATTGCAGGGTCGTTCTCCAATAAGTGTTGCACCTTATCGCTTAGCGACTCCACCTTGGCTTTTTGCTCCTCTAGTCGCTGCAGCTTTTGAATACGTTCGTCCTGGTTATAATATTGATACCCCATGAGTCAAACCATGTAGCCTTTCATTAAAAAAGGAGATCTCGAACCGAGTCGGAGCGCAGCGCTAGCTGCGCTTTAATGTTTTGCTTAGCTGTCGCCAATTTTTCTTGTGCAGCTTCTCGACGTTGCTCCAACTCGCTGAGTTTGCGCTTCCTCGACTGCGACACTTTGGACGGAAAGGACCAAAAGTAATTACCCGACCCGATCTGATTGCATTGCAGAACAAATCAGTAATAAAATCCTCTGCGTGTATTCTCTGTGCTTTACAAACAAGACCTTGTCACAGTCGACTAATGCATCGTCAACCAGTGCTTGGTTCACGTCCTTGATTGTTTGCAGCACTATTGTCAAGCAAGAATTGGCATGTTTTATCGTGCACGTATTGCAATAACAGTTGACGAGCAACAATTTCAGTCACACGCCACGTACCAACACCAGCTTTAGAGCCAAGCTTTTCCACCTCCTTTAAATTAAACACCTCCTTGGATTCATGGTAGATACTTAGAATACGCTCGCGTTTCTCCTGTAGTGACACGCCTTTGCGAGGCATAGGTATTTATTTAAGTGTGGGTTGCTTAAAAATTAAGAAAAAGGTAATCATTTAATTGCATATCTTTTATTTAAGTTCGCGCGAGGCTCCGACCAGAAAAGCTGTACGCTCGAGCGTTTCTCGGGTGCGTACCAATAAATCAGATAGCGAATCGTCATTATGAATCACCAAGTCTGCCTTTGCTGCCTTTTCCTGCTCAAAATAGTAGTCAACAATTAGTATCCTTTTTGGGATTCCAACACCTCTTGCAATATTTACATGAAGCTTCATCTGCGACTGAATTCGCCTATTGGCTTCTTCCTGCGTGATATTATCGCGTTTCATGATGCGTTTGAGCTCGTTTTTTTCGGAGCATGTAACGACAATCGTGGGATAGCAAAAGTACTCGAGCAGCTTCGTCTCAAAAAGCAGTGGTGCGTCTAAGATCACCAACCGCTTACGACATACAAAACGATGATACACCAGCTGCTTGAGCATTTCCCAGATAATGTACTTATGCGTCGCAAAATTCAGTTTCTTTCGTTGCAAAGGATCACTAAAAATGACGGCTCCTAGCTTTGTACGATCAATTGTCGCGTCGTCTTCATTGAGCACGTCAGTACCAAAGCAGCGCACAATCTCTTTGTATGCGCTACGTCCCGGCATGACCACCTCTCTCGCAACAACATCAGCGTCCACAATCACGGCTCCAGCTTCTTTAAAAGCTTTTGATACCGTAGACTTGCCTGTGCCGATGCCTCCCGTGAGCCCTACACCAACAAGTGACGCACCCACTTTGCGCCCAATTAAGTAGCTGCCCACAAACAATATACCGGTACGAAGCGACAACTAATTACATGACATGGTCAGTCTATTGTATGGCACAAAATAGTAATTCCTTTTCATACGATCGATGCGAGCGCTAACGGAGCCAGTGTGATTATCCAGCGCTTACGCGAAATTTTCTGCAGTTTTTCCTTTTGCATTCCCAGCGGTATACCCAGCAATAAACTCAGCAATGCCAACACGAAAAGCTGCGTGCTTTGCATGACGGCATGAATTTAAACTAGGATGATTACATCCTACCCAATTATTATAAGCCAATCACAATGCGGCAAATCGTTTCAAAGTGCTGCGAACAAGTGATGTCACCAGCTAAACAGCTGCGCATATCTAGGAAGGAAGCTACGACCTTTGCGTCGGTAGCGCTGGCCCCGCTATTTGATTTCTTGGACATCCGTGAGATGGCTGCATTCGTGTGCTCTCATAAGCTGATTGGACGCGAAAAATGCGCCGCGATCTGGTTCTGGCTTGTCAGTCGTACTCACGCATTGCTATTCGACGTGAAGCTGTCGACCCCTTCTCTTTCTGACAAAGTGCAACTAACAGTCGTGATGCCGCTGTTACAGAATTTGCTTGCAGTCGCATCTTGTAGGTACATTAATCGTATACTACTTTTGAAAAAAGTCAATCTGTGAGCACGTGTACTCTACAGTCGATTTCGATCTGCATTTTGATGCTACAAACCACGGGAGCGACGTGTACTTAGCGGAGATCGGAAAACGTTATGTGTCACATTGGGGCCCTAATGGAGGCTCTATGCTTGGTGACCGGATTTGTGTTGCCGGAGCAGTAAGTTACTGGGAGTGTGTGGGTCTTAGTGAAGGAAGTTACATTGGCATCGCAGAGGTAGTTATGCAACAACAAGATAAGTTTTGGTGCTTTGGGTTGAATGCTCACCAATTAAAGCAAACGCTTTCGCTACCAACACCAGCGTGTGACCATATGCCAGCAGTAATGTATTGCGAGGGCGGATTCATTACGACAGGTTCATTTTGTGGACCCAAGCCGCGACTTCCTGCAAAAGCCAACTTTTTGAGTGCTTCTCCTTATAAGGAAAACGATCGAGTTGGTGTGATGGTTGACCTTCTTGCGGGATTTCTGCTCTTTTTGTGGAATGGGGTACCGCAGGGAATCCGAATCCCAATCGATCGGTCGAGGACATACTTGCCTGTGTTTAGTGCTTGTGCATGCTACAACATGCAGATAATACCCAACGTGCGTCCACCATGGCAAAGCGTTTACTGTTTCGACCAGGATCACGAAACTACATTTTTACCACCACGCACTTGACTATTAATACGCATTTGTGCAAAAATTAATTCTCATACACTATTTTGTGCATCAGTATCATTTTGATAGACCGTAATAATTCATAATCTAAAAGTCTGTGTCAAATGGCAACTTGGTTTCAGAAGGAGATCGTGCTCACAGCTCCTAGCCGCGGCTTTCACTGTAGATTTTTGCTTTACTCAATGCATGAAGATGATGTTGAAGGGTTAGCTGATTTTGTCCTGTTTGTTTGGTCAGTGGTGACGCGCGAGGTCGAGAAGCAGGTACATTCCTAGGCTTCGACCTTCAAAGTTTATACCAATAAGCGCACATAATGCTAAACAATTGGTGGTCATGAAGGTGCCAGAGTTGTCACGTGTAAAGGTTGGCATGGTCAATCTATTTATAAAACACACTTCGGCATCGCTAAGTATCAACGAGAACTGCGACCCTGACGTGCGGTGAGAAAATATCACACTGAAATGATCGGCCATTGTTCACTCGACTGCTATTGCTTGATATAGCACAGACATGGAGGGAGCATTCAATCGTATTGTACCAGAGACTTGGAACAAGTAAATGTGTGTTAGATAGCAATGTCATAATCTTTATTTTCTTAAGTAATCTATGTTTGGTTTAGGGATTTCTTCCGTCACACCGACGAAGGCGATGGTAAGCGGTCTCTCCATATTTTTTTTTAATTATCAGGATTTGATTACATGGCACTTGTAACACGCTGCTCAGACGATATGCCAGGACATGTAAAGTCGACGTTGATTGGGGCTTCTGTGAACATCCCCATCACAAATGGCAAGTTGAACCTTGGAACGTGGCAAGGTACGATTGAACATTGAAATTATGGTGAAATTCTTTTACTATTCTTGGCCTTTTTAAATGTGATCTTTCGTATGCCTCTTGCCATAGGCATCTACCTGTGTGAGCATCGCAACATTGGCGGCTGGGGCTCTGGACACCAGCGTAAAGTAGTTGTCACCATTCAAGGCTCCAAGGACTAACTTTCGCGTTGATACATAACCTTGCGCATATTCATGATTAACTTAGCAGTAATACAATCGATCGCGATGACATATTCTGAAAATGACCATCGTACTTACTTTGTTTAAATGTAGCATTTTGTATTGCTAATAGCACAACGAGTTAATATGTCCTGCAAGAAGTGCCCTATGAATGAATATTTTACATGTAATCGACCGACATGCATAAGAACATGTGTTACTTGATGTAAGACGGAGGAGCCACATAGCACCTTGCGCAAAGCGAACGTGCTGGAAGATTTGAGACCTTCCATTGAACTATCTTTCAAATTTCATCCTACCTAAGATTCTGTTTACGCACGAACTTCTACACTGTCGAGCAAGAACTACATATCTTTCGGATAACCTCCATATGCAAACCGGTCAAGTGTTGATATGGAGCCAAACGTGCACCATTTTTTTAGGATTCTTTTTCAGAGAGCAAATTTTTATCACAAAAGATCGGCTTTATGTAAAGGTCCGCTACATTCCCCACATCCAAAGAGTGTTACCCTTTACTCTTAATTTCTAAACAGAAATTCAGTTTAGTCGTAACAATGACCAAACAGGCAGCGCCGAGGGCTTCCGGTCTGTCGGGTCAATTTTTAATCTGAGTAAACAGGAAGAAGGTCAACACGTGCCGCTGTATCAGAAACAGTCACTATATCGGATGCTGTGCATGCCACAAAGGATGTACCTATGTCCGAGGCGTCGATTTTTTTAGAGATAACCCGCCGAAGACCCGCTAAATTAGACAGAGCTTTGAAAAAGTCCCAAACTAGGTCGCGGCGGAGAACGCGCGCTATCTCTCCCGGTGACACACAGACACCTCTGCCCTCGGTCGATGGGATTGGCATCGGTTCTTAGACCACTAGTGCCGCGAGAAAGCCATGGGTCAATGACAATGTTTTGAGACGACCTCATCCGCTAAGGTGGTCCCTTAATAATGTTGGATGTGACGTCAGACCTACTAGGTATGCGAAAGACCTCACACCAAATATAAGGATGTTCGTGGTTTTCGAAGGCAAAGATTCAAAATATAGCGACCTGTTGATGATGTCATCAGAGAAGCTCACCCACCTCCGAATAGCAATCTAAGTCGCCGCTTCTACTTTATCTCTGGAGAAGGATTTAAGCGAGAAAGAATGCAAGCTTTAAAATGGTGATACCCGCTCCTTGTATGCTATGACGCCGAGTGGTACGCTCGCTTGCTTCGTGCGTCGCAAGAACTCTGTGGAGGCAACTTCTCGCGCGGCATCGATAGATATCAGTTGGTTTAATAGGGGACTTGCTCTAGTGCAACATTATGGTGAATACGCTTGTGCTCTTAGTGCTAAAGCAAATCGCTTCATAGGATTTTAATCGCCGTCACAGGTAGCCTGGAGGCAAATGTGACCTGCACCCGGAATGAAAAGACATTCGGGTAGCTGTCACCTCCATGGTTTTATTATACACGTAAGGTAAACCTTCAGGGATTTACCCCCCCCCCTTTTGCACCCAAACACCTGGACTACTTTACGTCTGTGAGATTGAGAAATGCACACTTGGTGAGTCGGAGACAACTCACTTCCAAGATGTTTCGGCTTCGGCATAATATCAAGTCAGGCTTTGGAACGTGGTTCTCGAGCGCGTGTACGAAATCGCATCTAGCCTTCACCGCTACTTACATACAAAGTCCCGTTGCGTCCAAAATCAGATCGCAGTAGCCTTCAGACAGCCATAGCCTTTTTGACGGCTTCACACGCTCTGAAGAAATCCACTTTACAAGACCCAGGACAGCGCTTTTGCGCCACTGCGCACGTTACACGGAAGTGTCTCTAAACTTGCCATTAGAAAAGGTACAAAAAAGCCTATTCCTGTCCCAGCCTTAATGCCCTTTCATAAAAACCAGCTCTTGTGCGACAGTGTGAACACTGTGTGTTCACCGCTGGTCAGACTGTGGCTTCTTCGAGGCAATTTAGGCCCTTGAGAAGGATATGAATATCTTGGCCGCGCGTAGAACTAGCAATCAAACTGTCCACCGTGCGTATCAGCGCGAGATCTCCGAACTACGTCGAGAATTCGCTTGTTTTCCTGGTGACCTTTAGAATTGGCCGCCTGTTAGAGTAGACAGCCTTACGTATTTGTGTCCTATCAACGTTTTTTGCCAATATTAGCCGCGCATTCTCGTACTATCAGCAAGGTCGAACGCCGGTAATGCTTCAATGACATGCTGGGGGCACATGGGGCTCAGCGTCTTGAAAAGCGGAATAACTTTGAAACGCTCTGCATATAAGTGTTGGATAAGCCAGCTTCTTTTAATAAACACACTGACCTTCGCCTTCCAGATCCGTAAGGCTGTTGTGCTTACTAGATGATTTTGTTTGTGCATTTAAGGCTGACGGAATCGCATCTCTTGTCCTTGCTTAATAATGTAGCCGACTCAAATAAATGCTTTACAATAAAACTAATATCAGCTCAAGGATTTGATACTTAGGATTTATCAAACCTCCATTATCACTGCCTGCCAAGTCATCAAACGATATCAAAACAGAATGCGCTTGAGCTGTTTCGTTAGCATGCGAAAAGATAGAATTATATCCGACTCGAGATTTTTTAGGCAGCTTTCAAACAAATGATTTAAGCGCCACCGAGACCTTGGAGCGTTTCAACCTGCAAGTTCTTATCTGTCATTGCATGAGACCGAGATGGTGTAAAGACCATCTTATTATTGTCCAACGCGAGTTGCGCGCAGAACTCCGAAAGTTACTTTGCGCTTGAAAAGCGTAATAGCGATACGAAACAGGTGTAGTACATGCCGAAGGCGGCAAATGTCCACAATTTTTCTTGTACTGAAGGATTGTATGCGCTACAGATTTGCCATCGTCAAATGCGACGACTCGCAACATGCTCACCACGGCATTGTAAGTCTTGCTTTAAATGTTAATCGTCACACAGACCACTTTAGCTTCAGAAACATCTTGCACTTGTTTAATCAAAGTGCCTGTACGGATTGAATGCGGAATGGCGCCAAGGGTAAGGCTAAATTTGTGCGCATCAAACGCATCCTCGAGCTTCGACAAAGCAGAAACAAAAAGCCACATTTCAATCGGCTTTGACGCTTTTTAAAAAGTTCTTTGTGGTCAGCGTCGGCCAGTGTGAGAAACACGGTCACTTTACGAGTACCACAAACTTTCCAGAGTCACCCCGCGACGCGGTCTGTGATGTCCTCGTCCAATTAAACAAGCACTAGCAATTGAAATGGTGACTTTAGGAAATACGGTCAAATAAATCAATGTGTTGTACTAAGATTCTGCTTGCACTTTATCCGTTAGGATCAGCGAAATGCTTTGCAACAATTTTGGCCTACTTCCGGGTTGCTTAGGTACAAACGCTAAATAAACGACTTTGGACGGACGTGTTAGCAGACTCCGGCTTTGCGCGTTGTCAGGTTAAGGAATTCGCGGTTCAATTTTCTCCGCTTAAGCCCACATTATTGACTGCAAACAAGGGATATGAGTTAATTTGGCGTAATCTCACTTGTCTCGGATCAGGCACCTATACCTCTCTTTCAAAGTAATCTAACTGATCCTTTAAGAAAGAGCTATCAACTCAACGAGCTGCAAAGTATTGTGAATGACAAAGACCGTTTGAACGAAGAGCGAGTTGGTATTTCAAATCGATCGGGAAATACAAAACCAGTCAAAAAATGCTCATATCCCATGGTACGTAAAATGCTAAACTTATTCGTCGTATTCTTGCAAACAATGTTTTTGCAGAAAAGATCGACACGATGGCTGCCTCCAGGGAAATTTTTGTTGTTGTTGTTAATCAGAGGCCGTCCAACCAACTTTAAGCTTTAACTTGACGCGCATTTTTTTGACCTATCGTGAATTAGTCCGCACTACTTTACAAAGCTTATTCAACGAAACGTATTTAAGGCTTCTTTTGCTTACAACGACATACTGAAAGACAACAAGCTAGACTTTTAAGGAAATGCGTGTGGCAATTCTCGACCGATACTCTAAGTTATTTGTTACACACTCACGCAAAAATCATCGATACAAGCTTAAAGTCATCGTATTTGTGGCAAGCATATACCAGATTTAACTCATAATGACCAAGCGTGTGCAGTCGCCGAAACTTGAAATACTACCGAAGGACTGTCTACATTTTGAGCTTCTATTCAAGTAGGTGAAAAAAGGAACAGGGCATTCGATCGCTTGAGCGAAGATATAAACATTCGTCTTGATGACACATTAATTCAGAATACTCACGCAGAAGTCAATGTTTTCAATGAAAACAATCTTCTCACTGTGGATCAAATCGTTACATTGAAACTATGTACGCAGATATCAACAATTTCATACGGCGATAGATGGTTGCTTTGCAAGTCGCACCATACTAACAACAACTAGTGCTATTGTGCACCGCCTTACGATGTTAGGATTCAAAGGCTAAACAAACAATCTCATGAGTATAGTTTAAGCGACTCGTTAGACGAAATCAATAAATGCAGCATATTTGAGACCGAAGCTTTACACATCAATGTTGACGAAGTCCTGCCTTTAGAGCTGACGCTTGAATAAGGTGCTCTTATCAAGGTAATGCAGAAATCGAACCCAAATCGGAGACGATGTAGTAAGGCAATTTTTAGCGGTCAAGCTAAAGTCTTATACTTTATGCAATTTTTACAGGAAGCTCCAAGACCAGCATGCCCTTATACTAATATTGGGGGATATCAAAATAATGGTGATCCGCTTGATATTCCGTTTGATCATCATCGTAAGCAGTCCCTCCTACGAGCAGCTTCTGCAGTGATAATAATTAAGCCACGAGGACGAACGGCGTGATTACCGGGCCTATCCATGCTTCTCACACTCTCAGCTTTGCTTGGTACAGTTCAGGGTAGCCTCTTGCTCAAGACTCAATGCTTTGATCGTTATCTGACTTGGAAAATGACGACGGAGCGTATGCGTCGTATATCGTGTACGGAACATTTTGGAGTAGGATAACACAAGGCATATGTCAAAATCGCAACAACTCGCGTTCAGTATTCATGCAAATGATCGGTTAAATATATTATGACCTACGGATTTAAAAGAACTCATTGAAGAATAAGTATAGAAACAAATGGCTAATATATGGATGTAGGGGCTTAGAACTGACTTTTTTTAGAAAGACTTCAAAATTGGTGGTTTCTGGTGCATGACAGCACCCAAGCGGTATATTTTCCGGATAAATTTCAGCATATTTAGACACCGGAAGGGACAAGTTTTCTGTCTAAACTACAGAGCGGGATATAGTGCATCTAGGTGAAGGAAATTCGGACAAATATCGTACGTGACAGATCCATCTCTAAGCTGCACTCTATTATCCAGGAATAGCAAAAGCTGTACATGTGTAAACTTTTCAATATTTTTCTCTGTATGCCTCGTCTGTGCACGGTGCTGTGTGATCCCGTCAAACCTGATAAAGTCTTCCACACACATGGGTGGATTAACTCCTTAAAGCCTTGCGAATGGTTTTACTCGATGGATAAACTATCTCTAAGACGAGCATAAAATCATCTGTAGCAGCTCGCTCTGTTTGGACGACTTATTGGCTTTTGCAAGTCCAATGCGGTGACTTCATTTCCAGCCCTACCTGCTGCTAAGAAGCCGGATCACGTTTTGGCCTCTCAGTTTCTAAATTCATGTCTATGCTCAAGGTCAACATGTACCTCCTCTTCTCGATGAACGGGGTAAAAACGGCTCATTAAGCGGTCTTAGTTAATAACGATCAAGTCCAACGTGGTGACCGTAATCCCCCACCCAGAAGGCCGGGTCGAAGCTGAGCACTCACCCGTGCAGAAACTTCACCGGACCGTTTTGTGTCATGGGAATGCACCCAGTCAGTATAAAAACGACGTGTCTTTCTACGTTATGCCAGCGTTTGTGCTTTTGCTTACCTGCAAGCAGAAAAAACATGATAGCTGTTGTTGAGTTAAAGAAGCCGCCAGCCTTCATCATTATAATCTATAAACTTGTCAATCACCCCCAGATCACATGTGCTGCCAGTAGTCAAATGCTTATCTTAACGATCATACCACCCATGCTTGAATATTGGAGTATATACAATTGCATAAGATGAAACGTGGATCCTATCCAAACAAGTCACGGTGGCTGTGCCAATTTTACGGCCTATGGGTAATCAATATTGTGACTTGTTTTGACAACAAAATCCCCTTTTGATAGCCTAAATACCCTTTTTAAGCGTTAAATGCCCTTTTTTGCGATTAGATGCCTTTTAAACGATTACATTTTCTTTAAAAAGGGTATCTAGGCTGTCAAAAAGGCTTTTACTAAGAAAAGTAGTTGCTCTCGGTATTATACAGTGCTGGCCGTGACTATGAGAGAAGCAATTTAAAGTGCTTTTAAAAATGGCAGACTAGCAATTCGTTGCAATGCCTTGAATGGGGATCAAGTCGTGCCGCGCAAAGCTACATCTAACGAATTGTTGACTCGGGTCCATTCCATTTCAAATTAAGTCTTGCCGAGCAAAGTTTGTCGCCCCTACATCTGCTGCCAAGACAGCAGATGTAGGGGCGACAAACGATTGCTGGCAGACATCAGAATCAGTGAGATTGGACCATTCTTTTAACGAATAATTAAGTCCTCATGATGGCTGTGAGGTTAGTTCACACCATGAAAACTTTAAATGTATAAGCTTGACAGGTTATGAAGAAGTAACAAATTGCTGGTTTGTACTAGCGAGTGCGCAAGCGTGAGATTTTTTTCTATAGCTTAGCAGACTCTGGCATGTCGCAAAGGTTTGTACACCGATAAATGTATGATGTCAATCAATATCATTTGAAAGAGGCTTGGAAAGAGAGCGACGAAACTATGACAGCACAGAGTCGATTATTTTTCTTGGTATGGATAAGTTTAAATTAATCTTGAGCACTATGGCTAGAAAAAAACTAAGCTCTGAATTATACGACGGGGTAGCACCATAGATGCAAGCCTACTAATCTTGCGAAACAGGATGTTTTTGGGTCATATTCTCTGTACAGCTGTGCGTACGACTCCTCAAATAGTGCCTAGGGCCAAGCTTGATACGGGAGGTATCAAAGATTCTGATAACTTCTCAAAGGCCGACTTTAAAGAATTTTAGTGGGCAGCCAAGCTCTACATACAGCAACGGCAGACGTAGACATTCAAGAAAGCGTTTTTATTGCGGATAGATTGATTTACAGGTGAAAATATTACCACCAATAAGTGCGGATAAAGAAACTCCGCAAGTGGATTATATAGGTCTATAAGACATTGTGATTAAAATGAGGCCATAGGAGGGAAAGTTTTACCAAAACAGGTAATTTGGCTCGGTTAGAAGCAAATGTGCTTATTACGAAGAATAATCACGCTTGCTTGGTTTGCCAAAATTTGCCATGCGATGGATATAGCGTTGACTTTAGGAATGCTACGGAAGTCTTACAAGAATTAGTGGACGCCCCGGTGCCATGTTACCTTTGTCGCACTATTCTTTCAAATATCATGGACACTTGCTGACAACGTTAAAAGTGTGGTTTAAGCAAGCTCCAAAAAAGTGACAGGTGTCTTGTCTTGACTTAGCTACTCTTACAAAATGATCGGAGGATTTAATCAGGTATATCAGTTGATTTGCTTCAGCACATTGCTAACTAATTGGGTCTCGCAAGTTATTTGTTCAAATTTGAGCGGTAGTAAGCTGCACATCAATGCCTTTGACAGCATACAAAACGTCTTCAGCAGGATACAATCGTGGCTTTGCCGGACAAATAAAGCTGTCCAAATCTTTTGCGACGCTTCCGACTATGATCGGCTACACGTAGTTGCAACTCGATGAGGACGGGCGTGAGCGAGTCGTTTCGTCTCAAACTAGAGACGTAGGCTTACGAAGTGAATTACTCGCTCACAATGCGAATTTATGCACGGTAAAACACGCGCTTGTGAGGTACTGGGTGCCTGCTGGACTCCATGCCCTGTGAGGTTTATTAACTCCATGCATCCTTAAGGTCGGAGGTAACTTATTCCAACGAAAGGCGAAATGGTTGTCATTTGTACAAAACATAATTTTCTGTGTGCAATATTATCTTGGTAAGGTTAGTGTGACCGCCGATGGATTTCCATGTAGCTCAGACTATAAGTTGAAATATATAAGCAGTGTTGATAGCTCTTGCGCCATTATACAATAATGATGGTTATCTGGCTCAAAACGTTCTCTGCAATGTTAAATACTGGCAAAGACGTCAAATATTACGGCTTCACCTTTCGACAGCGATTACATGTGCATCACGATTAAAAATTCGACGGTCGACTCCGCTGTAGGGTGGATCTGGCAGATTTAATCCGAGAGTTGTAGAAGATGAGATCTAAAGTTCTACGCGTATCTAGAGGCAAATGATTCTCTGGGTAGCGATCATGTTGGCTGAGCGCCAAATCGTTCCTAGGTCTTCAAAATACATTGTGAGGTTACACATGCACTAAAGCATGGTCAAGTAAAGAACTAATGCGACTATTGATGAGTCAGTCTCGCAGCTCACAAGCTAGTCCCTTGCCAGTACTGTTAAACTGTCGAAAGTTGATCTGCCTCAACTTTGTGCTTGACTTTCCAATGATAGCGACAACAAGGGGATAGTGATATTCGTGTTCAACCTATGCATTAAAAATCGTTTTTATATATTACAGCCAAAAAATTAAGCATTAAGGCTATTTTGGAAACACCTTCTAAATATTATGGCCTTTTGAACACCATAGTCTCCATTAGGATTCCACTGTTTTTAGTAGACACTGTTTGAGCCTTTGGGAGCCCGTTTTCAGGTGCCAACAGCAAACTATCCTTGGATAAAGGATCAATTGAGCTTTATAGAACACACTGCACCAAACGTGTGCTATGAGACTTAAGCTACCGGAACCCACACGCTAGGACTAAGCTGTCTCTAGCGCGGGACGCTGTTTGCTACCCGAACCCCTCCATAAACTATGAGCCTTTTTCGGTCAGTAGACCGTCCATTCGTGTGAACCGAGACGGCTTAATCCTGACCTGTTTTTTTATAAATTAGCAATGTCTTCTCTGCAGGACTTTAAAATCCTGCTGACTCTATAGAGCACCAAAGCTTCTGGAATAAGTGAGGGAGAGGCTCAGATATATAGCTTTTACAAGTCTGTGATGTAAAAGCAAATTCGTTAAAAAAGGCATACCAAACTTCACGAAGAGAAAGCTGTATATAACAAGCAGGGCAAAGGATGCGAATGCACCCTTTTTAGCGCCTAAACAGCACTGGAAAGGGAAGTCAACAGTGGATAACAAATATTGTTAAATACTGAGAAACGCACTTTAGAAAGGGTAAATCGTGTAATTCATCGAAAAAGGGAAATGAAACGCTATCTTATTTGACTTTAAAAATATATAGGTCGGCGTTCTCCATCGACCTCCCCATAGCACCCATCGCTTAATGTGGAGCGTATTGAAAGATAGCTTGGTCGAGTCTCGTGTTAGTCCTTAGATGCCTGGCACCACTTTAGAGCGTTGTTTCCACGTCGGCCTTGCCGGTGAAGTGAGTACGGGGTCTCTTTGCTTCACAGTATTGGTCATTAGGGATGAGAGGCCGCGTTTGCATAAGTAATAGACACAAATTTGAGCGTTTTGAGTGTACGGCCGGAAACAGAGCTCATCGTGATGAAAAGCGACAAATCGCTGCAATGCGAATTTCTAGCGCTTAGACGCCAAACTTTACTTTGTTACAAAATTTAATGAACCATTGGCCATACAAGTCTTTTTATCAGAATTCCGGGATTGCCTCAAAGAGACCGTAACATGAAAGCCGGAGTCGATACTTAGGTTAACTCAATCAAATACTACGGTCGCATAAGTGCCGCTGTTTTTAATAAAAGCGCGATGCCAAGATTGAAGCAGCCCCTTCTTGTGCTCTTTGGCTGCCAAACTCAGCGACGAGTGCGAAGAGGCAGTAGCGCTTATACGATTTTTGTGAGGTGCTGTGCTCATTTTGCGTCACAGGGCCTGTGTTAGCCGTTGGAACGGCTGCAGCACGACTATACAAAGATTGATGCGGTCTGAACCCATAAACATTCGTGTGTAACACGTGGTCATCTGGCCGCGCGTTGGAATGTGGTAATTGACATTGCATACCCAAGCTTGGCATTGTGCCAAATTCGAGACATTTCGGTGATCAGTATACCCCGACCTACCAAGCGAGCAAGCGAGCTGCACTTTAAACTCACGGACAAAAAGTATTGATTGATTTTTTGGACTGAATTGCTTTGAAAATTCACGAATCTCTTTTTTTTAATAGACACGCGGCAGTGACATTTTTCCTGCCCACTCTTGTCTACGGACTGCTTCAGACTTTTAGCATATTTTGATACAGTGCTTGGAGCACGCGCATACTTGCCAGAGGCCGCACGAGAGCAGTGGGAGGCACATTACATCCATAGATGCCACGCAAGGAGTGACCTTCAGAGAATTCCCGTGGCGTGTGAAGCTCGGCGCTGTGGTCTACATTAGCCGAATTGAACCGTTTAAATGGTCCTCCTACTTCTCGACAGATCTGCAGAGTAGCGGGACTGGGACTTGCGTCGATTCCCGGAGTGAAGCAAAGACATAACCTCACACCCAACGCGTTAGCAACTGCGGCAGCTGTACCCAGCCACAGAAGGCTGTCGTTTTCTGACTTCCTTGTGGTTCCTCATTTCAGTTGCTTCATCAACAATGTTGGCCAAGGTACGATCTTTGCACCTGGAAATTACGATCTTCTATGTCGTTTTAAATGAGACTTTCAAAATCGTCGATGAGTTTGGCATAATGTGTATCAGCAGCGTTGTCAATAACCGGAGGTGTCTTCAGATTCCTGGGAGAACGGTAGGCGCGCGTTCCTCATCGCGTTGGAGTATTTTTTTTTCTTTCGTGCTGCGGCTAACTAGCAGATTGACTCATAAAGCTCGTTGTGCACGTCACAAGCGCAGCCTTTGTGACAGGCGCAGTCTTAGTTGCAGAGGCCGAATTTGGTGCAGAGACACGCGTCAATCCAAAACAACTTTCTCTGGTTCTGGCTACTCATTGCAAATTGACCCGTCCAACCGGAAGCCTTCTTTGCTGCCTGTCTAGTCATTATGGCCGGACCGGCTTAGCCTATAGAATTCAAAAGGGATAGATAGCGCTATGTGGAAAGGATGCAATGGGCCGTAATATAAAGAGGTAATAGCTGGCTTACCAATCAAATAGATCTTCAAAAAATGGTGGACATATCGAACTTTAAGCCGCGTATTTCGAAGATTATCATGCTCTTATTATTGAAAGAAAAAAAAGAAAATTAATTTCGATAGAAAATAGTCTGAAACAGAAGTATGAAAAGTTCAAATATCCTAATTTTTTAGGGATTGGAAAACTTCAGAGCAATGTTAAAGACATATGCAGAATTATTGGCTGGACGAGAATAAGGTTAACGTTGCTTCGGAAAACCTATACTATTTGTTGCAATGTTAATTATAAGTTATCAAGGGCAAAAGCTGCAGAGTAAAAATATCAGCGGTGGATTCGTTGCGCAATAAGGAACAACATTTGGCAGAGAACGACCTTGCGTGAGTTCAAACGTGAAGTGCAATTGCTACAAGGACGTGCTGATGGATAGACAGGTAGTCAATTACTCAAAAAGAAAATTTTGCTAACAATGCATCTTTATAGACAATAGATGCACCTAGGGCGCAAAAGTAATATTTGTAAAAAACAATAATTAAATGTGTGGACCAGTGTCTAGGAAATAAGGCCACACCGAGTAATTTACCAATGTTTAGTGACAAAACCAGTGGCAATATTTATACAATTATATATTCTTGCTTACTAAACCCTTGATGAAAGTGATGGAGAATATTGCTTACCAGTTGAAAACTTCCTTGTGGAAATCATAGCCACAATCGCGAGCAAGATTCTGTGCCTCGACTGTCATGGTTGGTGGGCCACATGCTACAACTGTCACTTTACGACCATTAAAGCGACTTGTGTTGATCAATTCATCAAGAATGGCGTGGCCCCCACGATACGACAAGGTCTCCCCGTTCGCACGCGTGACCACGCCGTTAGTGCTGGCATTCGACACATGAATATTCCAATTGGCGTGGAACGCAGCTGCCACGTTATTGCCCATAATGGCCGTGTAAGGGTCTTGAATATTCGCTGACGTTGCGTGGTTTAATTGCGTGGTTGATGGCAAGAACTGGTCCATCATCAAAATGTCCTCAGGCTCGCGTACCGACCACAGGACGAACCAATTGGATGTCTTGGAGTTCATGTTTGATGGATTGACTGCTTTTGGAAACAGACGCGTCTGATTAATCAAACTCATTATCGGAGTTATACCAACGCCTCCAGCAATGAGTACCACCGCGTCATAC
>RCHQ01000474.1:0-16995 GCA_003676415.1 Plasmopara muralis
CGTGGTGATGACACCAAGAAATGTTGTGTTCTTATTTTTAAAAACGACGTCGTCATTGATACGCAAACGTCAAAACTGTCTAAAACCTTTATGACAAAAACAAAGAGCAGCGTCAATTTAGTCTAAAGCTAAAAGATTGCATTGATGATTCTTGGTATGTCGAGAAAAGTACTTGTAGATGCCTCTGCGAACGTGACTCGAAAAAAATCGGCGAGAGAGAAGCAAATTAGCGCGTGCACACGTGAGGCTTTGGGTGGTCTCTGTTTATCTGATGAAACTGTCCTCTGATGTACCCACCGTGTCCCAAGTCTAGACGTCGTACCCGAGAAAATACGCTGAGGTGATGCCTAGTTTGAAGGCTGAACGTTGGAGCAAGGCAATTTTTGAATAAAATAAGCGCATGGTGACAACGAGTTATGGAGCGATCAGCTACTGCAATCTGCTACACTGCAAAGACCAAAACAAATGTGAAAGACACCGTTATGGGGCTTAAGGTACAATTTGTGTAAGCAAAAATCATTGTATACTAATTGCTGACCTTCGCCGCAGTGATGAAGAAGTCAGTGATGCGTGCGTTACTAAGTTTTATTTCGAGGTCAGCGCGATCGTCCGCTGATAATCTGACTTGGAAATTACCGATGCGTCTTCGATAATCATTGTGGCACACAATGCAACGCGACAAATCATGATCTTGGGACTGACTACTGGCAAAAAAAAATCTCGATGGATTGCTTGGAGCGAAACAAAAGAGAAGGTTTTCGGTTTCCTACTCCTCGAAAGGTGAAAAGCTTGAGTTTCCCGGCTTCGAGGCCTGGGACTCAAGATACGTGCAGGTGTCAAAGCTATATTGCGAAAGTGCCAGAGCTCACGATGATGAGGAATTTGGGCGTCAGGAAATCCTTCTACCAAAGATTGTGCTCGTTAGCGGGATGCCAGTGAGCTGAGCCGCAAAAAAGCAAGAGATATTCCGCTTAAGCTAAATTTGTAGCGGCGCATGTGGCATCCATATTTCGGCCAGCACCGACTCCTTCCATAGCGATGCATGGGAACAGTCAAGCTGCCAAATCGAGGGCGAGGTTACCTTCTTGAGAAATGATTATATCAACGTGCGTCTCAAGTCTGTCAAAACTTTGCTCGTCGTAATATTCTAGAGTTGGGCTACGTTTTGGTCTTGATGACCAGCATGTGCTCTAATTTGCGAACGCTGGTTGGCTTCCAAGTCTTCGATGCGGCCGCGATGAGAAGTGTTAAAAATGAACACGGTGATGGTTAAGTATGGTATCGCACCGCTGAATGCATGTTAAATAGCAGAAGAATTCACAAGATGACAGGCTCAGTGATTTTGGACTTATAAATGAGTATAGTATGCAGACCACAATACGTATAGTATGTTATTTGCCACCGCACCAGGTAGCGAATTAAATATCGGCGACAAAAAAATGCGCCGAACAAGCTAACGATGTAAATCTGAATGTGTACAATGTTGCGTTGAAAAATTGGCAAAATTCGAACGAGAATATTCATATGTTCACAAAATAGCCGCATACATCAAATTTCACCGTAGACACGCAAGGGGCGCGTTCTTTGTTGCAAATTTTATCATTGTTGAGACGGCAATAGCTTTCGCACTTAAACTAATATTCGGCCGCAAATAGAAAATGTGGATTTTTGTAGTTACAGACTTGAATGCGAAAATTTCGCACTCAGTGCAACTACTGACACGCAAAAGAAGCAGCCGAATTAGCCGCGCTGATCGTACACTGCTTATGTTTGCTTTTGCAAGTGCTGGCGACCGCTATTGGTGCTGTTAAACCGCTAGTCACTACACAGCTCGTCACAATAAGTGAAAGCCTATGTTGTTAGGTTTGACAAAATAAGTTAGTTTCGCACTGAAATGAAGTAGATTTGTAGGATTATGGTAATATTTAGTGCTTCAAGCTGGCAAGTGTCCATCCGAGACAGAGATATACGAGTACAAAATGCCGGTCTGCACACTGTAAAAAGTAAGTTTCGGGTGGGGGTGTCAAATAGCACCGCAGCTGCCCAGAAATGCATAAATAGGCATCGCATGAAAAGCGTTGGGTGACATAAGATGTTTATTTATGATATCAATGCAATGACGTTAAAGATTAAAGCTTTCGAGTAAGCATGATAACTTATTTTGTTTAGCAGTATTATGATGGACAAGCTTTTAATTATTCAACCAAAAAGCGAGCGCGAAAGCGCCAAGAAAACGCGGCAACAATACGATTATATTAATTCACAACGAAATAAATGAGGTAGTTGTTGGCGCCCAAAAACAGCATAACATTTTTGTTGTCTCAGCCTACGAAACTGCTTGCATCGTATCAGGTACATCACAATGAAATACGGCCCTTATCGCCGATTCGCCTCAAATATCGACATACAAATGCTAGGCTGCTTTAGAACATCGATACTGCGTCAACTACAAGCAAGTCGAGAGAAAAAAGGCTGCTTGTTTTGACAGAAGTCTAGTAAAGCCAACTGCCTACAAGTCGAAGCAAGTCCCAACTATATGTCCGGATATGTTAGGGCCTTGCAAGCAGGCGAGTGCTGGATTTGCGAGTGACAAACATTGATATGTTATGACAATAATTTGACACAAACAGAGGATGACGAGCGGCTGGAAATTAAGGTGCGCTGAAAGCAGGTCGTGCCACAAATTTCGCCATAAATGTAAATCTTTCTGGATCGCAACGAATTGTGTTATCTAATTTGTCATCTGGCTGTTTGTGCATGAGATACTGCATTGGAGAGGAGTCAACGGTAGCTGAAACCACTGCTGTTCAAATTTTCTTTATAATTAGGCTTTGTTATGCGACTCATTTTCAGAGCAAATTGAGCAGGTATCTTCATCATTGGGCGAATAAGAGGGATTGCACCTTTTTAAAGCATCTATGAATAGTAAGATCTGTCGTGCGGTTGAGTGCAGTGGCATTAAGTCAACCAATGGTTGGTTAAGATAAGGATTCTCTGGGAAGCCAGTTGGTGTGTTCGTTTTACTTTATGTCCAGCCGCACCGAGGCGTAACTGCTCGCACACTGAAGTGCCTTCCGCTGTGTGCGCTTGTACTCCTTTAGCGCAAAGTACGAAACGAACCAAGCATTTAGCTCGGAATATCTTTTGTGAATCCACTGAGCTCACTTCTCAACTTGTCAACAACCCCCTTTAATTCACTAAAAGTGTCAGTAATAAACAAGTTTACGCCTGCACCACCTGTATCTTACGCGGGTACCCCACGTTTTGCAAACAATTATCGATGCTTTACGACCAGATATCGATTTCGACACTCATGCCCACCGCTCCATCAACGTCTCCGTACAGGCTAGCTTTGCTGCCGACCGCTGCCTCAGCCAATACCGAACTGCTTGAAAGCGACCGTAGCAATACAAGCTCACCAGCTATTGTCCCTCTCGTATCTTCTGCTAATGCATCTCCACTTGCACTGTCACTTGACAAGTCGAAGATGAAGACAGCAGCATCAGATTTTTCTGCCACAACTTCATCTAATGTGACTCACCGAAAGGGACAGACAGGCATGAACGGCGGCCGCTGGACGGAGCAAGAACATCAGAGTTTTCTGGCAGGCTTGCGGCTGTACGGTCGAGAATGGAAAAAAGTAGCGGCTAAGATCAAGACGCGCACATCTGCCCAAATTCGTAGCCATGCACAGAAGTACTTTGCCAAGCTCACGCGCGACGACGAAATGCGCAAGCTCAGTGGACTATCTAGGGTAATGTCAGGGCCTGTCGGGTATTTCAGCGACGGTGGCTCATCCGTTGCACAGAACAGCGGCGACGATGATGTTGGTGGATTAGATGGCCCACGTCAAAAGGCATGCCAACACTCGGCAGGAAAAATGAACAAAAGTGCAGCTAATTTGATTGCCCCAATGGGCTCGGCTGTCAGCGGGCATTATAAGCAACCGGCGGGAATGACTAAAAAGAGATCACGAACAGTGGCAAAAGGGTTTGGGGATCGGACTGATTGTAGCCCAGTACACCCGTACAAGCACCAAAAAAGAACAAATGGCAACTCACGGATACATTACCTTCCGTCACAGGAGGAATTGTTGGCAAAAGCATCCCCAGACCTTCGCCATAGGTTGTCAAGTCTGATTGATTCAGAGCTGTGCGCACTTCAGGTTCTTTCATGCTACGCTATGCTACAGCAGCACGATCAAACTTCAGCAGCATGTCAAAAATCTTTGCAACAAGTAACACCACGTACAGCCACCGTAACCACAACCAAACTTGCTTCAGCATCGTCACTCGGTGTGTCAATTCTACCGACCGAACCATTGTTATCGACTTCTACTTTTTATTATTAAAAAAGCGGGTCTTTGACGTGATTGAAAAAAGTGTCTGTCAAATTATCAAATTGAAATTCAGGTAGTTCTAGCTGCCGACACATTAAGCTTTGATGTCAAGATCCATGTTGCCCGACACTCTCTGACTCAATTGCAGTAGCACGGTCGTGAGAGCAGAGCGAGAATTCTGAAGTACGAAATCGGTATTCCTTCACGGCGCCATTAATAGAGTGCAATTCTGCCTCAATGTCAACTCATAAGCTGGTCTCAAAATGATTCTATGTCTCTTTCGAGCTTTAGCAATGTGTCTTTGTGAGCAAACAACGAAAAGATCGATCAATCATATTCTTACGATCACTTCCAAACGATATAATCCAGCTTGTAGAGCTTGTCATCAAATTGCCACAGCTCTGTTATTGTGCAAGCAGCCACTCTCCTTCATTTTGCCTCAAGCTATTATGACCCACGACACTGTAAAAACACCCCAAAGCTTCGAAAACGTCGCGTTAAAAACGTCCACTAACTTGAATTAAAAGGCAATAGCCCGACCGGATCTGAAATAGTGAATATGATCTGTTGGTGCCCCACTGGTTTTTTCTTACGGCACATGAATCAAACTTAAGAGGAAAAGTGTGGGTTACACTAAAAGAGAGGATTCCTCTCTCTTTTTAGTGTAACCTACACTTTTCTTCTAGGGCTTAGGGCTAGTATTCAGTTGGTAACGCTTCTCACTTGGTTAAAAAATGGACTATCGCCTCGACGGTCAGCGTTTTTCACACGAAGCATTCCGCTTAAGCGTTGCGTTGCCGAGCGATTACTTCTCTTCTATACTGATCTGTGGCTACTAGCAGTAGCATGGGGCAGAGGTGGTCCCACAAGCGCATGCCCAGCGGTGGGGATTTTTATGGGGGCCCTATTTACGCGACCAGCCTAAGCCACGACCGACAGACAGAGGTTCGTGTTAATGTAGACGCGGACACAGTGCAGATCGGTCCAAGAGCGCAAATTCCATATTTAGAGACGCCTCCCTTTCGCAAGCAAGATTTATTTCGACGATTGGGCCTTGTGGTGAAAACCCGAGGCAGCCGCATAACGCAGAATGCCGAAATTGTGATCGCTGACTACTATAGACTGGATGGTAAGCGCTTCGTGCCGCGAGACCACGGCCAGGGCCTGCAGCCTACGAACTGGCATGGACTTAAGGGTCCAGCAGAGGCCAGCTGCGGCTTGCGCGCCGGAGATACTCTTTATGCCATCAACCATCGACTGGTCATGAACAAATCGAAGGGGCAGGTGCTGCGGCAGATCAACTCGTTGCTCGAAAAAGAAGATGGCGCGGTTGTGGTACTCACGTGGAAGCATACGGACAACATTGAGCTTGTTTCGTGGGAAAACGAGCTATGCATGCCGCCACCTGAGGGTGTCTACACACAGATGGAAAATGAGTGGGGACCTGCGCGGCCAAGCAAGTTCTCCTCTGTCTCCATTTAGCAGCAAGTTATGCTTTTTCACGATGTCTATGCGCGGACTAGGCTTTTCAACTGGAGATATGCCGCTTTATATTTTTATACTCTCCTATTGCGTCTTCTGCTGTCATCGGAGTGGAAAGTAAAAAAACGCAAACTGAGCTCGTTAATCATCGCGTGCATAATTCATGTATTGTACAATAGTACATACTACGACAGTCTTGTTAATTATTTCTCATTTTAGACGCTGTAACTTCGAACACATTGATATGACAATATCATTTTGGCGGGAAAAGACGCCCTTATTTTTGCAGTGAGTGTTTGATGGGAAGAGTTATGTATTGCGATTCCTCTATCGTAGTTTTACGGTTTCTAAGGGTCCGAATGCAGAAAAGTTGTGTTCAAAGAGATTAATCTAAAACTTGCATTTTATTGCACACTTCGACCGGAGATACTGGACAACAATTCACCGAAAGATCGTACGCATTTTCTGGCAAGATATGGTGCGATCACATAAAACTCAATTAAATTTCAATGTCAAATCTCCTCCTATCCGATAAGATTGTCGACCTAAACACTCGCAAAAATAACGTATTTCTACGTCTGTCGGACGCACATTGAGCGCTGCTCAATAAACTTGTTGGCTTTTGAAAGCGACCACAACTGCAGCCCTAAGCACGTCACAAAGTATGAGCTTTACGAGCAAAGTACATGCTGTTGGGATCAGAAAGCATGGACGTCAAAATCCGCGGCGGTAGCGCCTACTGCGGGGTCCAAGCAATGTGAATTTTAATTTTAACTTGTAATGGGAAAGAAACCAGAGCACTTTTTTCTAGATCAAAGACGTAGAGATGACCACGAATAGCGACCATGATCGCAGATGATCAGGTGCGCGTGGCGTGGCGGTCGCACTCTCTTACCTATGAGGTTGGGCTAGAAGCTGAGCAATCAATCTTGAAACTTTTTCAACTCATATAATTTGTCGCTTGAAAGTACATGAATGAGCAGCTGAGAGCAACAATTTTTAGTGAACTTCGAGCTTTGCTGGCGCTCACACATCCCCACATACGATCAAGATAGACGCAAATTTCTAAACATATTAACAAGTTACGGGAATTTGCAGTATTCTTCTCGAGGACGCCCATCCCAAGATGACTGTATTCACGGACGGCTTTAGGGCAGACCCACCTCACAACCAATCCTTTAGAGTGCAGACAGCGACGAAGGGAGAGATAATTCGAGTTATTCATGTGTAGGAGAACAGAAGAAGTCAGGCTTGTTTCTTTATATAAATCAACTTTAGTTCGAGTTCGTGGGCTCGCCGACATAGGTTCCGTCCCAATTAATTAAGACATTACCGAGAAAAGCAACATTTGCTGGTATGACTACGACAAGCAAGGGCGCATGGGCCGGGACAAGCAGGTGGACCTTCGTCTCGCCCAGATTTATCACTGGCAAATGTCGCGCCCTCATGGAAATGCCGATTGCCATTATAGAAGTAGTGCCTTACTGAAATTGAAGTAATTCCTCTATGGAATATACACAACATGGATGTCAAATCGGCAATCGATTGTGGTCTAGCAAAATTAATCGAAATTTACTCTAAAAGAAAGCAGCGCAATAATAAATCAGCTCTGGCTCGACTGGCTAATGCGACAATCTAGACGTCTCTTAGTCAAAATAGACGGTGAAGTTAATAGCATGGTCTGATACATGCTCAACCTTGTTTTGTATTATTTAAAAGGAACGACACCGGCTACCGTTTGTCGTAGCCTGTAGCTATTGCCACACATGACAGAGACAGGGGGGGGTCAGAAATTAAACGCATCATCGAGGTCAAACTGAAGTTCCCCCTCTGCAACTGGCGATGCGCCAGTTGCTTCAGCTTCGCGGAGACGAAATTTCTAAGAGCATGAAAGACGAGAGCGTGGCGAACGAAGCTTACACTTATCGTATACAAGTAGCTTTGGATCACTATTTGGGTTCTTTTTCTCCATATCTTAACAGTACTGAAAGAAAATCGGTAAAGTTTGCACTGATGTAGATCGTTGACCGAAGACATGCAGTGTTGGGTTATGTGATTAAAACGCCATTACTTATTGTGATCATTTCATCCTTATGGACGCTAAAAATTTGCTGCAAGCACACAGTACATATTTCAGGCAGTATCTTTCATTTGCAGTAGATTTGACGGCGTTGTACGTACGAGGCCGTCAACCTGGCATTCAAACGATGAAAGTTTATACGTATTTATTACGATGACATCAATCCACACGGTTTGAAATTACTGAGAAAATGTCAGACTAGAATCAAAGCGCTAAAGACTATTCGGATATCGTGGCTCGCGTTGATCATGTGACCTCAAAGACTTGGAAGTGAACATTATGGGTCGTATTGTAGCGTATTATTTACGTTGTAAAGTCTTAAAGGATGTTATACTGCAGACTCTATTCTGACCATCTGTTTAATGGGGACAAGCAACGCAGACAGAACATTATCACCAAGTTATTGTCAGCTGAGCTCTCAGGAGCCGGAACCTATATAGTTTTATTAAAAGGTCGTGGTATGCATTGTGAAGGGTTCTACGATGTCGCAAAGCCTAACGTTATCGTGTATGGGGGGAAGTGAATGTCTAACCTGGTATCCTGAGGCTTTGTGGAGATAACTTATGTGACCACCGACGGGCATTGGCTATAGAAGCAACAACATCAATCAAGAGTAACTGTTAAGCTTAAGCGACAAAAATGAAACAAAAAAGATGCATAAGCAAATTTTGCCGAACAACCCTTACCTCTCACACATTACAACATCGAATACAATAGCGTGTACCTTGATAATATCAGCAAATACCTCTCAAGTATGTATATTGAGATCCAGATAGAACCATATTTATTGTTGAAGCTGCTTGGGATGAGGTACAGAGCGACAGATTGCCCAGTAGAACCTGCTTGAGTCGATCCGAAACATATAAACGCCACTGTTTTACTGACGATACACTTAAAAGAAACCAGATCCCCTCATTATGCAAAATTGTTGGAATCGATCAGGGTCTTTATTGTGGGTGCCGAACCTAATGTGCGTCAGCGGTAATGTGAGAAGAACGGCACCGATTACGTTTTTGTTGTTTCGTCTTAGTGCCAGAAAATGGATCCGAGGCAAAAAAACGACATCTTAGTCAATTTGCGACGCATTATTCACGTACCACCGAGATATATAGAAAGTCACTTCTTGAGATGTCTTCTGTACTATCGCGAGTGAGCAAGACCTTATGAAGGCCTCAGCACTGTTGGAAATATGAGGTGAGCGAATTTCTCTGAATATAGTACGATGACAGCAACACATTTTTTTGTCGTGCAAGCAAAATGGGGGAAAGTCTCCTTCGGAATGCTTTACCAGTTGCCTCAACTATGTGTAGCCTTTTCGATCTACCTTTAAATTGCAGAGATGTCAAAGCCCGGAATTTTTTTATAAACATACTTGGCAAGAGACCGTTTTATTGTCGAAGTCTCTTGCCAATTACACCGACCGCATCATACAAAAAGGTCAGGCAAAAGTCGACATGGTTCACTTTGCACGCTAGAAATTCTAAACTGTCTACTGCAAGTAAAGTGGTTCAGGGTCGACAATTTTAATTTGCCGCAGCCTTGCTAGCTTTCAAACACGGTCCTTGGTGTCTTCATTGAAATTACCTTTTTCGCCGGAATTTGCTACGATCGCGATTTGTTTCAGAGTATTTTAAGCGATGGAGCCTGATAAATAAAAGCAAATTGCAATTTTTACTGGACTTATGGGTGCAGTAGAATTCACAAGCCGATTAAAACCTGCTAACTATCGACAATTCTGGTAAAAAGTCGCCCGCATTGCGGGCTCATAGTGACAACTGAGTCGTACCCGTGTATATAGTTGTGAGCAAAAAAAGGTATCGCACAGTCTCCTCTTTCAAAAAAAATGCCAATCTATCTGAGTAAGACATTAAAATTGCAGTATTTTAAAGGAAAATTAAATTTGTAGATCGGATTAGGCCTTGCTCATACCATCATATTGAGCTAAACAATAAAAAAGGTCGTAGGCTTATAATCTAGAATCTGTCCACATCTAAGATTAAACCTAAATTTAAACTATAAGTTGCATTGCGTAAGCTAACAAAGCAACTTGATCCTTTTGGTCGCTTCTGGCCGCAGCCCTGTTCGTGTATTGCCTCTGATCGCCGCGGCGATCTCTAAACTAGCTTATACAAATCGTACTCAGCATAAGTAAAATATCCCTTTTTCAAATTTGATTAAATACCATCTGAAAAAAGCCAGTCGAATAATATTTCACATCATCGTAATTTACAAAGTACAATACAGCCAACTTTTGCACTTAGGTGAAAGGAAAGTACCAAAAAGAATAAATCACACAGGAAGGTTCCACTTGCTTTTTACAAAGTTTTTCTGTCCGTGCTCAAGTAGACTACTATTATATTTTCAGGAATTGGCTGCTACGATTATGACCACTTTTAGCGCTAAACCACAATTGCACTTGCTCTTCAGAAAAACTTAAATCCATTGTGGCACCTTAAAAAATCTCTTTCGTTGTTTTTTCTAGTCATTTTCTTATTTTTGTGATAATTGGCGCAACACACAATTCTTTGACAAGATGCAGTCGAATAGTTGGTGGTGTAAAATCCAGTCCAAGTCCAGCGCTGTATGCCAGTGCGAATCACTTTTTATGTTAAGTGAAAGAACAGACTGAACTTTTCCAGATGTTTGCTAAAACGTAGGCAGTAAATTGTGTGTGCACCCGGGGTCTTATATACACATGTTCATTGCATGAACACTTGGCAATGTTTTTCTATAACTGAACGGAATTCTCACTTGGCATACCACCATGATGCGAAATACAACTCTTACAAAACCACAAATCAGTCAATTTGTATACTACGTCAACACGCCTGAAATTTACTGAGTGATCTACGATGAGATAAGGATTTCAATTAATTTCTTCATCTATATTATATTTCGTTACACTTTTTGCTTTAAAGTCTATTTGTTAAAAATAGAAGGGAAAGATTTTATACTGACCCCCCTTTTAAGCGATATTAGGGCTGTATGCGCGGTAAAAAAAGGTTCTGGCTTGAAATAAACACTGTGCTTTTGTTTGTCTCGACACTTCACCTGAGATACGCTTAGTGGGGAATATTTGTATCACAAGTATATTGGAAGCAAACTCACAAGTAAGGATATCTAGTACTGTGACATGAACTTGTAATAGAGCATTTATAGGCAAAGCTTTACAATATTAACCGAATGGAATAACAAAAAAAA
Source organism: Plasmopara muralis (assembly GCA_003676415.1). Classification (NCBI taxonomy): domain Eukaryota; phylum Oomycota; class Peronosporomycetes; order Peronosporales; family Peronosporaceae; genus Plasmopara; species Plasmopara muralis. The sequence goes on from RCHQ01000474.1 coordinate 11,103, forward strand.
TATTGTCTCCTTACACATGACTATCCAAGCGCCACAAGCGTTGCGGGCGAAAAATGACGGCTGAGTCCCAGTTCGTGTATGTAGCCTGAAAAATTGCAATACATACAAATGGTCTTTCTCATAAAAAGAAACTGTAATGAACATAGTTTTTTGTGGTTTGTAAATTGTCTACTGCTAGTTCTTAACCTTTAAATGTGCTAGAACAAACATGTCAGCCGTTAATGCACAAAATTTGCTCATCACACCATAATGAGCTTGATTAAATGCCAACTTAAAGCGGCCAAAAATCACTGCACAATGATAATGCTTTATTAAATGCTAGAATAATAGTTTTGGATGTGTCAGTGCAACTCAGCCTCTTGCTGTCGCTGCCGTTTGCGTTGTGTCATTCACCGCCGCGGCGGCATCAAAGGTAGTATAATTGGGCTTAATACTATCGGTCAATACTAGGGCTGTATAGCTCTATATTGTATAAGCTTTATCATATGATGATTAGTTAGCGAAGCTTTAAATATTGATACCGAGACGAGATCAAAGTGAATACTATGGCAAAATTCTTCCTGCCAAAGACATTTAATTTTCTTGTCAGAGTGGAGCATACGCACCAATTATAGGAAATAGTGATCTTTTAAATTTTTGAGAGCCGAACGTGGTAGATTTTACCACATAACATACGCACGATGGGATCACAAGCGCACAGATAGTGTCCCTCGGATAGAATGAGCAAAGCTGATAAAGTTGGTGAGCGACGGTCTCCGCAATTATACATTTAACCTCTTACTAGTCGTCTGATTTTAGGCTGTCTATGGTGTAAAGGTAAATGCATTCTGTAGTCGCAACGAGACAAAAGGCAACCAAATGCTCTAAGTTCTATGTTAATTTTTCCTCATGAGATTCAAGGCACCTTATGGTGTTGGTAGCAAGAGATAGAGAATGATTTCGTACGAATGGTCCAAATTCTACCAACATCTTGTACCGAATGATTACGAGCTGTGCGTACCATTTAGAGTTGTACCAAACGACCAAGTTCATGAGAAGTAAATAAAAGTTATAAAGTTGCCCACAGGAAGCACGCATATCCACTCAATAAACTGCGCAAGTTGCAAAGGAGTGGCCGATGTGCACATAGTATCGATCTATCTATGTGCTGAGACGTGGATTGATACTTGTTGCAATCGTCCCAAAAAACGTTCCTCATCTCTTGGATACTTAATATTCGTAAAAGATCGACAAAAGTCCAATACTTTGTCCTCCACCACACTATAGTTCAATTTGATGCATTCAGCGTATAATTGCTAAATGTTTCCGACATTTTTACTCTGCACTTTACAGCTACCGGGCACATTAACGACGAACTGCTAAAGATCGTCGTCGTGTGACTGCCCAGTAGGCAATAGCATCTTTGCGCAACCGTACTATCGAAATCTTGCATCAGCGCACTCAAAATCACAAAGTCACTTGCACCATATAAACAGCACACGGAGCTCACGACGGAGCATGGTCACATCTATCTTTCTAGACGTTCACAGACATAATAGAGCCACAACAAAGCGTATAATTACTGTTTACAAACACTGAGCTGCTGTACGGCCACAGATCCGACCTACGACCGCTTTAAACTGATATGATTTTGTTTTAAAATTTCGTACTACGCGTAAGCATGAGCCTGTGTATTACTCTCATCTGGCGTATATGGCTTATTGTGACTTGATGGACAGCTTTCTGCTTTGATCGCTTCGCGGAAATTTATCTCGCATAGTTCATAAAGAGGTGATGCGCATATAGAATACCCTCGACAAAACTAATATCGCTGTCCAGGCTGTCTGGAAAGAACTTTATCAATCGCACGTATGCTGAAGCTTAGAAAATTTGACGGCTCCAAGTCCTTGATATATATAAACTTTCATCTTGTCCACCAACACGGACTGGTCTCGGCTATTGATTTCTGCCGCCTGAGAATCAAATTCAGCATTCGATTTTTTATACAGCCTCCTCACTATATAACCCAATGACACGACTTCATCACTTTTCGAAGACATTTTTCAATTTAGCATCTAATATCAACTTCTCTGACAAGTTTTTCTTGTAGCATTGATGGAGCTAACTTATGTGCCTCGAAGTCAATCTTGCCATATTTCTGCCCAATTTCAAAGAAAAAGAAAGCACAGAAAATTAAGCGCTTCGAGTTTATATAAGCCAGCACAATAAATTTGTTTATAATTAATAAAATATTCTGTTTTTAATTTCGCAATTTTCCACACAAGTAGCTTTGACATGTTTAAGTGCACATACATGACGCGGGACGATCTTTTAGAGCTGACCACCGTCAATTTCTCGCATTATTAAAATGTAAGAGGGCTTGCAGCAACTCCAAGGGGAAACGTTTACTTGAGATAATCGATGCCAAGACAAATCATTTCACGATGTGCTACGATAATCCACAAAGCTATATCTTATCTCTGTAGCACTTTATGGGGAGAGCTACCAAGTCTACCTTGCAGACTAGACGGTCAAACTTGTCAAATTGGGTGTCATTATCGTATCCGATTAAGTGGCAAGCATCGTGAAGCATTTGTCCTATATCAACAAAGGAGCTAAGACCTTCTTGTCCACCACACTCTAGTTCAAAATGAGAAATTTCGGCTGAATATCACTGGCTTAAACGTTTGAGTGAGATCGTACCGCAAGTAGTCCTTCTTCATCTTAATAATGGTTCCATTTGGTATTAAGAACTTGAGCGCAATTATTCAAACTCGCCTTTCGTCATCTCCTTGAAGCAGTGCGGTATCAATGGCAAAAGTCTGATGCGTCACAGACGACAATGAGCGATCGTCTTGATCCAGAATCGGCGCTTAAAATATATTTTTTTTATTATGTGCGCCTCTTCGTGTCCATTTTTTTAAAAAAAATTCCCCTTAAAAGAGTGGTTGATCCGCTTCCGCGAAATTGCACTATACTGATGCAAGTAGTCTATCAGACCAAGCCACTATTTTGAATTTTCTGGTTATATAGGAAAATCCGTAGACTAATTGCCAGGCAGAGTAAGAAAATTGCGTCGTCAAAAACGAGATTCTTAGTGCATGCTGATCTAGCACTGAAAAAGGGCGCTCATGCTCAATAATAAAACTACAAGCTATTTCACGTGACTGTGCTTAGTTAACGCTTACTTTCTGTCAGTGCCACCACAATGCGGCTCAAGACTTGGTGGGAAGGAATAGCCGAGCGGTTTCGATGCTAGCCCTCTCACATTGCGTAAGTCCAAGAGACTTCGTGTCTTAAGACACGTACGAGACAAACGGACATTAGTGCAAAGATGATAGTTTGCTTGTATGGAGGAAATAACAAGACATAATCTGATATTAAAGATTCAATACAATTCGATGCAATCTTCTCACAAACTTTTGAATGTCATAAACCGAAAATATAAGCTCGATATACCTAAACAATATTTTAGCCAAGAAAAAAACCTTTAAAAAATTAAGAATCCACTTAAAGTGCCTCCTCACTTGTAATTCATTTAGGGTTTAGGGTTTATGCAATAAATCGAAATGTTGCATGGTTATTGCGAAGCCGCGTTTCCTACTTGATATACTCAAGTATCGCTTTTTTGGAAATTTAAACGAAGACCCTAGTCGCTTGCTCGGGAAAATGAGCTCTTGAGCTTTGTACATGACCTTCTCACTTATGCGAGGAAGAGAAATGCCATTGCAGAACATATCCAGGTCAAAACGCTCTAATAGCTCTCTTTGCTTTTGTATGACCTTTATTATCGGTAGATTGTTATACCAGATGAGAAAATCTTTTCATCCCATAGTGCTCCCAAGCATGCAGGTTTTAAAGGTTTCAATTTTTTTTTTAAAATAAAAATACAAACCTTCAACAACTGCAATCCAAGAGTCAATTTAGGTTTCTAATTTCCTAGATCGAAAGTAAAACAAGCTCGTTGAATTAATCAGACATTTGCGCTTTTTCTAGAATAGAAAATTGTTTGAAAGTGCTCTCTCGCGCTTCCTTGAGTATATAGCCACTGGAGCCTTGCTGTTCGAGGTAGCTTTTCTGCTCAATATAAATCTTAGTCGCTCGGACTGATCATCTGTGAGGAGGGAGTAGTATGATCATTTCCCCCAGTGCATGCAAGACAAGATTAATACGCTAGCTGTCCTGCCCGGCTCCAAGGGGGCTGCAGCACCTAGCTGCACAATGGGCTTCGTTTGGTCATCTGAGGTGATACCCACCATTTGCGGTTGGATTGACTTGTGCCAAGGTTGTTACTAAAAAGATCTCACGGTCAACCGATCGGTCAAAATGCCATGGGGAGACGAAAACCCTTATCAGGCACAAGGCGGTCCGATGGAAAACTTTCAGGAATGAATGAAAGATTGAAAGAATTGACTTTGAAACAAATCGTAGGGTTTGGGTACACCATGTATGTCCTTGTTAGCACATGGCTGTCAAGTGATTACGCTTGACGTTGGACCAAAGGAAGCTGATCATACGCTGAGGCTATACGAGGACACCACAATGCACATAGCTTATTGTTTGTGATATTGCCGAACGCTGTAAAGTCTGAAATCTAATTCTAAATATGACATATGGCGAGGCTGGAGCGTCCCAATTTCTTGATTAACTTACATTCCATCACCTCAGGTACTGCCCACTTTGCTCCCAACAGAGCTTTGATGGGCTTTTGAGCCACTTCGATAAACAACAGAATCGCGCGCGCGGAAAGCGCGACCACAGTATTGTATCAATCTACTTGTTAGACACCAAAGAAATGCGAAAAGATAAGTGGAGTCCAATGTTTATTGTTGAGTGCTTAGGATGTATTAAAGGGAGCCACCTCACAAGTAGAATTGCCGAACCCGAGACCGTAGTAATCGAATGACAGTATCTTGGGGTGCCCAGCATTGCTCGTACGTTTCCGTATCGAGTAGATGGTCGAGGCACGGATCGATGTACTATGTTCTTGTCATGGCTGCTGGCTTGAGATTCTTGTCGGTAAACACGACTTGCATGTCTGGTTGTAATTGTAAAGTCTTGACCATTGCTTGTTGTCCAGCAGTAAGGTTTCGTGATCTTGATGGTTGCCTTGAAGCGACTGATACCTTGGCTTGAATGCGAGTCAGCGCTTTCTTGATAGCAGGTGTGTTTGTCGGCGAATCATATGCCAAATTAAGGACGTAATTGTTGAGGCTTGCCTCGACCAGGTGGTGCACTGGTCAGCAGTTTTGAAAAGCGTTTGCAAACGGAGCATTTTGGCAAAGTTTGGGAGTCGTCGCAAAATGTCGTCCGTGAGTCGGACAGTAGTTAAGGTTAAGTCCAAGCAGACGATTTTATGCTAGGTGCAGCGAGACCTCTTCAGGAGTCAAATCATGAAAGGCCAAGTTGCCAATTTCAGCGTCGACCTCGCGGACGTGACGTAATGCAAAGATGCTTACCGCGTTGTAATGTGTCGAGGCACTTGGCTCGAAATTGAGTTTTTATTGTGGTGAGGTGGCTGGCGCGGCTGGAGCTTTCTGTCGGTCGGCGTGTTTTTTTTGTCTCTGTTGTTCCACGTAGTTGACGCCACCATAAGTTTCCAAAGGTAAAGCAATTGTTGTGCATTACTACTTGTTATCCAGACAGAATCGCGTTTCCCCATAAATGACCCCGTGTACGTCCCGCGATTGCTTTGATAGCGTTGATGATCAGAATATTAGTGTAGGGAGATTCTACGTCAATAGTGATCAACAACGAATCAGGCGGGAGGATCAGGTCTGGGAGGTCTGTCAAAAGCTCGTCTAGGGTTTAGGGTTTAGGGTTTAGGGTTTAGGGTTTAGGGTTTAGGGTTTAGGGTTTAGGGTTTAGGGTTTAGGGTTTAGGGTTTAGGGTTTAGGGTTTAGGGTTTAGGGTT
>RCHQ01000475.1:0-16833 GCA_003676415.1 Plasmopara muralis
GGCCTGGCAATGATACTAGTTGAGGGCGAGAGAGAGCTACAACAAAATGGGTCCAAAGCCTTTTCTAATTCTATGCTTAGTGTATGTGGTAAGAAATAATTAAATAAGGGGACTACTGCCATTTTCGGGTTTGGGTGTCGTCTTTTTTGCCTCCTTATTAGCTATTAAAACCTGAAAGTGGATGTAATGTTGTAACAAAATTTCCTGGATTGCAGTCCTATCACACAAAGGTCTAAAATTTGCATACTTTGCACTAGCTCCACCTCTCACAGCTACGGCTTGGAAGACAATACAGGGCGCGTATTTGACCCTTATGCAGGCCGCTCTTGATACAATAGACAATTTAACGCACGCAGGCGATTTGATTTTGAGCACCAAAACAACGCGCCGAGTGGAAAATCGTAAGCAAGGGTTGATCAAGGTGGTCGTGCTACAGTGGTGCTGCTCCAAGCCAGGGTCCCTGCCAGACCCTGTTGCGCGTAAGCGCATCGAAGCAAGCCGCGCAACATCGTTTTTTTTAAGCTGCACAATCAATGACACCTTGCTGCGCAAAAAGACTAGTCGCAAGAATCTATGCATCAGTGGTCAGCGGAGGCGACCGTTCAACGAAATCACAAATTGCTGTCCATCCACACAAAAGTTCCCTTACTGCAGAGCAACGTCAAGGAATTTTCTAGATTGCACAAGGCAGGCTTAAACCTGTCCGGATTGCGGCCGCTATGCGCAGACGGGGTGTCAAAGTCTCATTTTTAGATTTTAGTAACATCAAGCACGCAAAACGGCTCCGCATCTTAGGTGGCCACTCACCTCTGGCTGCCTCTCTTGACAGACAGCCTTGCGAGTAATTACAGCGCCTCTCATTTAATGCGATTCGATGAACCCATCTTCTCATTGTGTCACCCTGCACAAGACATACGCGGTAAGTACACAGCAAGAAAGAAATGCTTGATTGCCTTTACGTGTAAGACCAACCGGTTCGAGTTACCATTCATGCACGTCGTGGAGGTCACTGCCGTGGTTCTAACATTTCCCTTTGCCTCTAGTTCATGGCAGGGGAACAAACGGAGGGCTACCTCTGGGCACTGCGTCAGATCACGCGTGTTTGGGCAGCTCTTGGTGGATTCATTGACCTTCATCATCGCTCGATTCTTGGCGCTTATGAACGCCATTGAAAGCGTATTTTCCAGCCAACTGCCAACTGCCTTCTTTGTCGGTGGTACATTTCCGTCAACATCTTTGCAAAGGTGCGGAGGACCTTCGTAATAATAAAAACATTCAAGTAGTCTGAAAAGAAATGGGAATAAAGCGATTGCCTTCGACACCGCCGAGACCTACGATCGGCGGTTTGCTGTCATGCGTGCAACCTTTCCTGTCCAGGTCATGACATTTTTTCATGAGACCTGGCTGTACTACAAAGACCGATTTGTAGATGCATGTATCAAGAAAAAGTTGCACTTAAGTATACAGCCACGTCCAGAGGCGAGAGCGCCCACGCTGCCATCAAAAAGTGGAACTCTGTATTGATCAGTGACCTTTTGACGGTAGAAATAGCCTTTCGGTTCGCTTGTCATGCACAGTTTACTAATTTCCGGCTTCAAAATGCAAGGTAGTGCTGGCTGACTATTTTAGGCCAGTATTGTAGCTGTTCAAGGCAACATTTCGGTTGCTGCACTTGAACAGTGCAGCGGCAGTTCAGATTGCCATTGCACACCAAGGCTGATGAAATTGCCGGCTGCCAATGTACGATTATGAACATCCTTGTCGACATTCCATTTTGGCCGCAGTAAATGCTTCAATTCCGCTTGCCAAAAAAATTTTCCATCAACATTGCTGGCTTGTTCATCATTCTGCGGCAGCACCAGCAGCAAAATCAGTACGATCAATTGACAAAGCGCATCGTTAAAGGATCATTCTTTGTCGCACCGAGACTTTACTGACTGCGGCCATTCCCAATCCTGCAGTTCTCCGTAGTCGTGGCCGTCCTGTTGGCTCTTTGGGGATCCAGTTCATCGCAGACATTAGCACAGCGCAACCCATCGCAATTTGAGGTTGTCGAAGCTTCTTTGGGACACTAAAAGAAACGCGAACGATGTAGGCAGCCTGGCCATGTTGCACGAGGGTGTCGGAAAAATTTTGCTGAATCTCTTGCAGCTACGTTGGCACAGAAATTGACACCTCCCACAGCTCCTGCAGCGGTCAATCTAGAAATCTATCGCAGCACTGAGCGAGTTAACCCCTGCACCTTGAAGAACAGCAGCCACAGTTGAGATAGGAGCGCTAGAATCACCTCCGGTATGGGGATCATCCCCATCAACCGGTAAGTCATGCCAGAGAAGTGATCCAGGCTGCTGTTGACGACCGCGCGCAGGCTGTTGCAGAGCTGTCCGATGCTGCTGAAACCTTCAGGAGGCTGCTGGCTCTCATTTTCTCCAAGTGGCTCTTAATTAAAGAAACCTCCGGATTGCTGCCGATTCGGGTAGCCTCTCAGCTGCTACAATTGCGGAGAAAGACAAGGCATGGCGGTGCAAAATCCCGTGCGGGGGTTTTCTACGGATCTCGATTGCGCGTCAGTGGTCGAAGCGTGGATTCGCGAACGACCAGTCAATTTCCGCACATTGTTTCTAAAATTTATAGGAGAAAATATTCCCATGAAACCTGACCATTGTTTTCTTTTTGTCACATGCAGTACGACCAGTGTCATGCTTGTCTCGCGCTCAAGCGACGCGCTTGAGTAATTTGAAGACGGATTTATTTTTGAGCGATAATGGCGTGACGTTAGCAGAAGACGTTGGGCAATCGAGCTGCCAGCTCAATAACTCCTTTTGTAGTGTCTGCACTGGGCACTGGGACACTTTTGAAAAACGACGATCACATCAAGTTTGGTGAGTGGCTTTGTCAATACGATGACAATGCTTTGCTGCCAACACGTGAGGCTGTACAAACGGTGTATGATACATTATGGAATCCCACAGTCGGGACTGCAAGCTTTGGCGCCCGGCCAAGTCAACGTGCCCCATTCAAATATGCTGGTCCCCCTTAAATGTGCACAAAGCGCGCAAACCCGTTTTGATGGTGGGGGCCTCGGCACGACGAATAAGTTGTCGGCGTCAATTTTCTTAACAATTCAAATCCCGAATCGAGCGCATAAATTGCCCACGTGACACGACCCCCGTAAGGTTTCAAAATGTCATTGAAAGTGAGCTGGACACGGGCGGCAAGAGTTTTGGACCTACGGGTGGCAGCTTTCTAGATGATTTGATGATGTCCGATGCGTGGAACGATCACCCGACGCTTGAAATTGAGCGCATGATCATTAAACAAAATGGCTTTTGCTTTTTAGCCAAAGTATTTACAAGTGTGTGAAGAGATGCAATACGTTGGCGCCATAAGTCATTTAGATGGTGGACGCACCGACATCCCAGACCGGTTGAAGCGCACCTTTACTTGTTGAATTCAATTCTCCCGTCTTTGACGTCAATTGATGACATCCAAATGCTGTTGATCGCTTTGATGCCGAGACGTATAGTTGCAAATCGTTAGTGTTTGTCAATAAACCGACACGCGCAACCATTGACTTGTGAAATGCAATTAAAGTAAGTTTACCGACCTTTGAGAGATTCCAATACATTCTCAGCTTGCGGGGATTGAGATGTATAAATTTCAAAAGATTTTCTCACGCTTTGGAAACCTTTACGAGTGAAAAAAATTATCGTGTCACTTAGAACAAATGGCAAAAATGAAACCTGGTCATGTGCTTTCACGGACGCGGCAACATGAATGTGCGCGAAGGTTTGCGACAAAATGACCAACCATAGAAATAAAGACGTGTTTAGTGCGTACATGGCGGATTTGATCCGCTTCCACTTCGGAAAAACATTGAAACGTTTTGTCGACAAGAGTGTTGTATGGTGAAGTTCTTGCTCACTCTAGAAGAGGACGAAGACGTAGGGATTGCGGAGACGGTTGTGAAACGGTATGAACCGGAAGGACCGTCACGAATGTACGTACCTGTATCCTATAACTTTTCGACAGGTACAAAAGCGATTCACAGTTACAGATACGGTATGTGCTCTTTGTCGATGCGTTGGAGAATCCCTAGCACATCTCGCGTTTACTTAAAATGCGACGCGCTTCCGCGTTGCTCGTGGCTCGGGCAAAAATCGCTTAGGCGTCCGTGGCTGGGTCGACGTTCTCATAGCTTGTCTTGACTAGAACGTACAATTTCAATCCTTTCATAAAGACTTGCGTACGCTGTATGAGTGTGCCGGGCACCTCCGCCGGCCTTCCGGCGTAGGCTGCTAGCCACTAGAATGGCCAGGAAAAGCAGGCGTTGTTGCCGGTGTATGCTGCTGCGGCTGGTGATCAGTCTCACACAGAAGGAAGCGCGGGGCGGTGTCTTCAAGAAGACATCTTAAAACGTAGATGCAGGTGAAGTAGTATACTCGTCGCTTCTTTTCGGGTGAAATACCGATGAAAACACATAGCCTGCTTCCATGCCCGACTACATATATCATTACAAGTGAGCCTCACGATTTACAGGTGGCGATCGGCATTGAGAATGTTTCAAAGGCAAAAAAATAACAAGTAACCGGATACTGAGCGCCAAGCAGTGGTCCCCCTAAAGAATTTTATCAGTAGTATCTTCGATTTGGCATACTACATATGCAGTAATGTGCGTGCGGGAGCTAACAAATCTGCACCTATCGACATATGCATCAAATACAGTAGGTCCTAGTTATTTATAAGAGTTGCATCGCTCGCCAAGGAAAACTGACCAGATGTGTGATGTTATGTAGAAGCATCACAGGCTCATGCAGTTTTCGTCGCACAAAGCCGAGTTTTAATGCTACCTATAATTGCTACCAAAAACATTGGTACCCCACCGGTATTTATTGCGAGTATTGCGATTAAAAGTTTAGTCTACGATACACATTTTTTGAAAATTTGAGGCTCATTTACTTCAATTTCGTCACCTTTTCGCTAATCAGCCCCCTACTCTTTAATGAAGTATATAATAAAGATCTATGATTGGCTGGAGCGAACACCATTGAATTTAAATGTTCTGCAGGATATAGAAAACGGGATTTCTCCCCCTTTTCGTTGGAAAGAGTAGCCATCGCTAATTATACTTAGGCGACGCCAGGTCATATGATATTGTTTACCAGATTTCATGATCATTTCACTCGCAAGCAGGGGCATCACGAGGTCGTTCGTTCCGGTCATTGCCACAAAAAAGGGCTTGCGCTTTTCTTTTGTCTTTTTGGCTTCATTATGTTTTTGACACATCGGGAAGAAAGTAATTTTTACATTGCTGCAGTCTTTGCGTTTCATATTCGACTCGCTTCGTGGAATTTACTAGTCTACAATGATGAGATTGGCGACTCAGGTTAACAAATTTTTTGAGAGATTTAACTTTTTTGAACAAGTGAATGCTGCATGGAAGTTTACTGAGGCTTCAATTACGTTGGTATGTGCGCACCAAAAAGTTGGAACGATCAAATTGTTCGTGGTGAGTCGCCTCAGGGCTAAAGCAGCCTTAACTCTGGACCATAAATCGACAATCCGGGCAAAATAAACGCTCACTACGATTGTAGGGGTGCCGCAAATTAGGATTCTTTTGATCCGAAGCAGAAACCAGTACACAATGGATAGTATCACGCTTCATTACACACATATACTTTTGGTTTTTTACTCGCGCAAAACACTCCAAACCTGTGTGGAGTATAGGCGCCTCGCACTGCGTGAAATTAAGCATTTCATTATTTGCACATCACACTGCCCGACTTTGCAAACTCGCCAAGGTTTTTAATGCGTTCATATACGATTTTGTTCGTGCTAGGAACAGCAGACGTCATATATAATGCACAGCAACTAATAAGTATGTTTTACCAGCCAATATTGTACTACACATTCTTCGAAGCGCTTACTTGCAATGCTTCCTTTTCCTGATCCATTTGCCTTCACGAGCTTTTTGTGTATTTCAGGATAAAAAGGATAATTGTGGCCTTTATTCATTTGAAAATGAATCGAACGAACAAGTTTGTCGTGTATGACTTTAGAAGCCTGGGCATAGCTTTAATTGACGGGATTACTTGTACGTCTATGTTGAATATCCGAATTATGTTTAGAATAGGGGTACTGTATTAAGGGGGGAACGGCTAGCGAACCATTGCGTATACGTCTGCACGTCTCCACTATCTGAGGAGCTGTGTAGCCCTGTCAAACTTCAATTACTTCTAAGTCGATCTCCGTGAATGCGGGCATATTATTTATCCCAACCATTTCAAACGCTTATGAATAAGTACGACATTTACTGATCTGTCGGGAGCGCAGTATGCTTTGCTCGATTGACGTGCTAGATTTTATGAGCTAAGGAAGCTGCTTCATTAGCAGTCCTTCTTGCTGCTAAGCAGCTGAATGTTTGACAGCGTTGAGCTCTTTACGCACAGACTACGCTCTTAGCTCAGGCTTTAATGCCCCAGCGGTTACGCCGACTGCAGTATTTAAGCCAGCCAAAACAAATTTGGAGTTAGGTATTACCAAAGTTTTTTTTATCTAAATCACGGGCTACAAGATGGCGACCAAAGCGGTCATGATCTTTCACAACGACAATATAAGTTTGGCACAGAAAATTAGATATCTCGATTGCTTGCGGGGTGACGTTTATCTTTGCTTGATTAAAGTCTTTTGTAACGCAAATGGAAGGCGTCCCAAGAAAAGTGCTTACACTAGGGTAAGCACTTTTTAAAACCCTAGACTGCTTTAAATAAACCTTGATTCTACGAGATACACTCGTAAATTACGAGTGCATACTATATGGCAAGTCCCTGGTCATGATCAGTTTAGCATGGTCAGGCAGCCCTAAGCTTGTTGAACTGAAACGAGATGACTGACTTATGACCGTCCTCATCGAGCTGCAGTAATGCCCAGCAGATGGCATAGTCAGTAGCGTCGCAAACAACTTATCTCATTCATCGTATGCAGAAAGAGTGCTCACTGAAAGCTTGTAATGATACCATTAAAAAATGATCTTAATCTGCTTGATATCACTCTATAATTGATTAAATGGAGGCGTTGCAAGACCTGCAAAGCCAGCACTGCACGTGTGCAAATAGTTGGCTAGGCCTAATTACTCACGCAAAAGCGTTCTGGATCGTGGCGTAGGCCAAGACACAACAGAACCGACTACCTTAAAGTCTATGCGAGCTCACGACTGCTCACAAGAAAACCGAGGGCTCCAATCTTTTCTATAGTTTTAAGTGTTGGCGCAAAATGTAAATGTATCTGATCGGCCTTAATACATTAGTGGTCATTTAAAGCAGACGGAATTCTCTGATAGCGGCTGAGAATGAATTTATTTCATAAGTGTGTCTAAACAAAGGCCTGCAAGGTTCGAAGCAATTAAGTGACCCGATAATAGATTGTTATCGGGGCTCTTGGCCGCTCTCGTAACATTAATGGCCGCTGCCATAGCATGCCTCTGGGCATGCTGACCAATAAGAAGTAAGATCCTGCTACTTCATTTGGACTCGACAGTAGCCATCTGCCAAATGTACAAAGTGTACGCAAGCATGTTGATAGAAAACCCTTTTTCTGAGCTAAGGTATTTTTGCAAGCGCATCGCACTGTTCAATTTGAGCAATTGATGATTTCCGTCCGATTTGCACAAAGAAAGTCGGTAACGGAAGGTAATACTGACTTTGCCAAGGTATTCCTTACCGTTTTGTTGAAACAGAGATCAATAAGCAACGTTGCTTCTGTGACAATGGAATATGCCTGGTGACACATCTCGTTGTGCTCAGCCTTCTCTATCTGGCAAAAGCTTCAATGGTACATCACATATGGAAATTGCTTTAAGTAAAAGCACGGTGAATCCTTGTTTTTTTTAAAGATCTCTGGCCAGGTGCAACGTGCAATGCCTATGAGGCTAAACTAAGACATCCTCATCCAAATCAGAAACTCACTTGCGTTTTCAAAAGAAACGTTCATCTTTGGAAATCAACTATGAGAAACTTCTGGTACCTAGTCAAGAACTTAGCGCTCCAACTCACCTCTCTGGCAGCGATTCACGAGTTGGGTGCGCGTGCCGTAAAAACAACTACTAGCTATATCAGCAGATTCAATGTTTTTTGCCAAGGGGTCGCTTGTGACACATCCAATGAAGTATTGCATTTCGACTATGTGGACGTATGTCACTTGTTTGAGTTTTCTCAAGTATTACCAATGGGTATAGTATCCATCTGTGAGGCAATTTTACCCACTTTAACTTTAAGCCGCCCACAGCTGGCTGAAAGTTAAAGTGGGTAAAATGAAGTTTATTATAGACTTGTGAAACTTAAAAAATTGTTTTGATTTTATACGAAGAGGAATGAAAATGCGAATCACTCAGAGAAATCACAGGCATCTTTATCAAGCCTTTTACGGTTTCGAAGAGCCATAACTCTTTCGCCTTCCTTAGAGAAAAGGTGCCCTCAGTACCTCCCAAAAGTGTTGACCCACGCCCAGACTTGCTAATAAGGCGAGTGGTGGTCATACGGCATGTCGTTGACCTGCAAAAACCAATTTCTTTTTCCTTGCGTCAGTTTGTAGGATACGATTGCATAGTACATGTCCAAGCTCGTGCTTTCTTTTTTGAAAGGTCACCGTCGTTGTAGAGCCAAAAGGCTGTGCACTTTAAGTTAACTAAAAAAGTTAAAGGACTTCAGATATATCGCGCTGAAATACTTGACCGTAAAGCCCGTGGCTCATATAACCAAAAGAGTCCACCTCCATTTTAAGGGTGTGAGACTAATCTGAAGAAGCCGAGGCTTTTTCGCCAACATTGTCTATTAAGTCGGCTCCGGGACGAATATTTTGATGTCGATGCAATCTAAAAGCCGGAAACGGCCACGGGCGATTCGATTGTAAGATGAAGTTTTTTTTACCGCACACTAGTGCGGTAGGAGTATACACATGCCCGCTTCCGGAGCTTACATCCCCAGCGGCGTTATGCAAAAGCCGGTACATCTCGGAAAGAAATTGTCATCAATTCACCAAGTGGCCAAGCTGCATTTTGTGTTTTAAGTCGTAGAATCTAAGTCTTAGGCAGTTGTGTTTTAAGCTGCAATACCCTGAGGGTTTTTACACAATTCAACTGTGTGGTCCTCAAATCAAGTGCAGGTACGTATTGTCTTTAAGCTTTGTTCGACGCAGGGTAATATTTATAACAAAAGTTATCGCGGTATTAAAAGTGCGCATACAACCACCGTAAGATTTCTTTGAGATAATGTATATTTGTAAAAATTGACACTTATAGACAGTGACTATTGCGGTACGCAGAGCAGATGAGCATACTGCTGGACGCCATGGCCTGACGTATAGCATTTATCCGAACGAGTCTCTTTTTTTTCTCGTCCATGTTAGTATTTTAAAAGGCGATTCGCGTCGGTAAACTGCGGTGATATCAGCGCAAGCTATTTCGATAGTTGTCTTTTTGACCTTTTTCTATCCTTTCTGGTTCCCAATTACGTTGACTTTGTATTCAATATGGCCCAGGCCTTTCAAAACAACGATTTTTCTTTTATGACGGTTTAAAGTCAAGCCAACATGGCTTGCAATCAGTATGTAAGGCAAACACTTCATCGTCGCTTGTGCTCAGGAGAAATCGCCTGGCCCTTCGTCCGCCAAAGATGCGAAGGGCAAGGCAATTTCTTCTCAAAATTATCGACTAAAGGCGAAGTAATCGGTAAACCACCTGGAGGTAGTACAGTAGGCTTGTATTCCCCAACACGACAGAAAAGGGGGCTCTTTCAGAGCCTTTCTTGCCTGATAAGCTATCTGGCAGGCGAACATTCCAACGATCTCTGCCCACGGCACAGTGCAGCTGCTTTGGCCGGAGTATCCTATGTAGCATATGCAATCCAAAGCGTAAGGACGGTTTCGGCACAATGACAAGCCGAAACCGTATTCTTCGGTGCTGGCTTCGTCATCGTCGAACGATCCATCCAATGCTGGTCTGTGACGTAACCGTCGTCACCGGCAGGTTTGCCGGTAATGGCTTATACGCAGTATAACTAATTACTTCCAAAATATATATACATTAGTAATGTCCACAGGAACTGAGATCATACGTTTCTGACCCCAAAAAAATTCCAGGGATTCCATCATCATTGGGAATCAAAAAAAAATATTGGCTGAAATGAATCCAGAATATGTAGAAAGTCAGATGGAATAAAAAAGAATGACAGTTTTCAGAATGGTAGCAGTAGATTGCTGAGTGCCAGTAGTTAGGCTGAAGCAAAAAAATAAGTGGTACTAGCTTTTTATAAAATATCACTCTTCAATTTGCTTTGAGCATCTAACACTGCTTCTTCTTCACTGACTTCGCCTGCTCGCGCCTAGGCCTCGTCTGACGACCGAGTTTTATAAGCTTATTCGACTTCTATGCAATATACTGGCACTTGTCGTGTCAAGTTCAAGAATTTAAGGCAAGTGTGGTCACTTAGCGAGAAGCGAGTCATTCTATGATTATTGGTACGAGTCACAGAGTGGGAAGTACTAAATTACGGAAGGTTGCCTTTCAGCACGAACTTAACGTTCAGTCGTTGATTAGTGTGGTTGCACGCTAGTGTGCTACAAACATCTGGAACTCCTTCACTTGGCCTGTGGTTAAGTGCTTTTGCCTTCTGGTAAATCCCTGTCCCTGCTTCTGAGAACACGGAGAATAACTTCCGGATAGGTTACTCACTTTGTTTTGCTTGATATACGTTTTTATCTACTGAGCTGTTTCGTTACATGAGAAAACGAAGACTCGTAAACCCACAAACCCGTTCATAACACCACTAAAACCTAAAAATCCGTAACAAGGGGCTCGGCAAGCTGCAAAAGACTTGTGATTATCATCGGTGAAATAGCCGAAGCTGGTCCAACTTAACCGAAAAAAATACCGAATTGTATGGACTCGAAGCCAGGAATGTAGTGCGCGACATCACCGAAAACCTAAAGCGCCGTATCTGGCACACCCAAGAGCTTTTGGAAGGATCTTTAGACCAATATATCCATTTATACAAAAAGTGAGGAAAGTGTGGACTGTAAAATAAAGTTAAATCAATTTCAATTTTATTCTTGAGGTCTTGATAAGGTCTGGTAGTCTATATAAAAAGCGCCAAGAGGTCCAGCAAGTATGACCCGACAAAGAGGCCCTACGGCTGTAGGCCCATCTCCAAACCTAAGATCTCGTCAAAAGAGCCGAATAAGTGCTCTGGACGAAAGTACAATTTTACAGCCAACGTCGCTCTTAAGGTCACGAGCGTCGACTTTGCAAGATGAGGCAAGTGCCAAAGACCGAGCAGATTCAACTGCTCAGAATAATGTAATTCTTTCTGCTTCGACAGGACAAGACACACTATGTTTTCACCAACTACTACTCAGCAACAGCAGCAACTTCAAGCCCAGGCGCAAGCTCAAATACAAGCCCATATGCAACGTGCTGGTTAGCGCTTCGAATATCTCGTTTCATCAAGAGGCGGCGAAGATATCAGTTGTGGATCTTCGCAACGGAGCAGTACTACGCCAATTAGCGTCACTTGATGACTATAGAGTCGTCAGACTTTGTGACTTTATCTCAAGAAATTTAGACAAATTTTAAGTAAGAACCGTGCCTTTATCGCCGACTGCAAGCGCAAGAACGTGCATAAGACATGGGTAATATTTAAAAGTCAATTGCGTACACGTTTTAAGCCTAAGGATTTCGAGCATGATCTTCGGGAGCAGGTTTTTCCTGAAACAAAGGGAAGTCTTCTACGATTGCGTCTTCAACTTCCAGGACTTGATTTCCTCAACTGAATTGAACATCGATCAATTGGAAAAGCGATTCTTTATTTTAATTGGATTACGGGAAAAAACCGCAAGCAAGATCAAGGAGAGAGTTCGAGTACTCTCCAGGAAGCCATTATAGTTGCCTTCATTTTAAGTTTGTTCATTACTCAGGTAGACCAAAGCGTATGTCGACCAAGTCGTTCAAGACGGTGTCTACAGAATCCGGCTATCGTGCGAACAAGTCTCGGCCTCAGAAACAAAAGGTTTCCAAAAAAGAATGGACAAAAATAACAACTGGACCAAATCAGCAACATGTAACAATTTTGGTGTTGTCTGCCACGTATCGCCGCAATGTACCGCTCCTAAATGTAAGAAAGCAAATCGTTATATTAGCACTATATGCTATCCTCAAAGAAGAAGCTCAAGCTTTTACGGACGTTGGTCAGGGGAGACCCGTCACCGTCTTCATCGACAATAGAAATAGTCTTAACGGTGTGTCGAAAGACTTGGATAAGCTACTTGAGTTCGATGTAACCAATGGTGAGATAATGCACGTCGACCTCGATTGCTACCAGGTTGTGCACTGTCTTCGACGAACTGTGCGCATGAATTTGTAGATACCTGGGTTTTTTAAGATCGGGGACGTGCCAAGTCATAGCTGTTCCTGAAAATAAGGATTTTACCATCGGCATGATTTGGCTTCGTGAAAAAAAGTCTAGATCTCGACTAGACTACACGATGTATGTCCTCTCACATCAACATGGAGCACCACGCGGCGATCTGACAAAAACCGCATAAATAGCGTCCGTCCGATGGGCTGCTGGACGACTCAAAGCTCGGATTAATCAGAGCCGCGTGATATATAATCACTATCGGCAACGAGGCCACCATGACCGTCACCATTTTTGAGAATCTTGCGCATTCAAGCTGGCTTCGTCGTCGGCCCGCGTGATTATAAAAAGGCTGAGCACTTCAAGATTCAAGGATAAGGATCGCTTACGGATAATCCGGCGTATACAACGCCAAGCAAGTATGCGAACACAGAATTTCGCACAGAGCTTTCAAGCGAGACACCTCCTATGCTAGAAGGAATTGAGCACAAAATTTTGCTTAGGCCTGGTATCAATACGATATCCGTCGAACAAAGGCGCCAGAGCGCGAATTAGTCCAAAAATCGAAAGAAACGGTTCAAGCAGGCATTATTCAACCAATTTTGTCTGCCTTTTTGGCACCAACATTTTGTTAAAAGAAGCCTGTAGGCTGGCGCCTTAGCACATTTATCGTCAGCTAAATCAAGCGACGATCTTGCCGGCATTTGCGGTGCTGTGTAAGGAAGACACTTTTGAAGACATGTCCGGAAGTTATTGGTGTTCGTGCATGGACCTACTTTGCAACTGTCAGGTCAAATTGCGTGAATCGCATATCTTATTTACCGCTTTTTCAACCCAAGAGGATCGATTTGAATATCTAGTCAGTCCCATGGGACTGAGCGAAATCCCGAATACGTCTAACCGGCTTTTGAAGAAATTGTTTCGAGACTTGAGGGATGTGATGAGAATCTACTTTGACGACATCTGCGTGTTCACACAAAGCGAAGATGTCGCAGACCACGCTTCAGATTTAGATCGTGTGCTCAAACGGTGTGAAGAATAGCAGCTTTACATCAACTCGTCAAGTGCTTGTATTGCGTGAAAGAGATCCTGTGCCTAGGAGACTTTGTCGGTCGAAAAGGCGTCCGATTGGCCCCCAACACGATTATAATCATCACAGAATGGCCTATGCTTAAGACAAAGAGCAACTAGTGTGCTTCTACAGTCTATGTATCAAGGTTCTCCAAGGATTTTGCGCAACTTATAGGACAGCTTCATGACAGTATTAGAAGAATGTTTTCGAGAGGCGATCGAGCTCTTGGACAACCAACTACGCTGCTTCACCGAACTCAAGCGTCGCTTGACGCTTCCACCTGTTATAAGTCTTCCAAACTTCTCGAAGCCATTTGATATACAAATAAACACCTCAATTTTGCGATCGGGGTAGTCTTGTTCCAAAGGAGGGAGAGCAACAACATCAATGCTTTTACTGGTCGAAAATGAAGCCGGCCGAGTTGGACTACCCTATTCGGGAGCAAGAGCTACTTGCAATTATGCATGCGCCAAAAGTATGACGTGCGAATCTTTCCGATCGATTAAAACGGTTCATAAAAGTATTGAGATGATATTGACGCAGAAGGCTACAAAACGCAGTGTAACCCGACAGTTCAACGAGTTTGCTTGATTCCAGTCTTTGTTCAAGTAAATTTTCGGTGATATATACCGTGGCTGATGCACTGTCACACAAGCCGGAAGTCAACAGTAAAGCGGCTCAGATTAGCTTGCAACAGCTATTGGAAACCACGAGATCGTGGCGACAATCAGGATGCAGTTGCTCAATCCGCAAAGACAACGTATGTGTGGAACAGAGACCTCCAGTTCATCATATAGAAGCTTAAAAAAGACGAGATGCCAATGTACTCATTATAGGATAATATTTTGTATTACAAAACTGGCGAAGAAAGGACTCCACCACTGTATATCTCAGACAACGAAGTCTTAACAAAAGCGTCATTTGTAACAACCATGATTCAGCACCGGTAGGCCACCCAGGATTCTACAAGACTTACCTGGCCGTCCGGCAAAATTACTACTGGTAAAAAAATGACGAAGTTCATCCAACGCTATGTCAACACATGCAAAATGTGTCGGCCCAACAAGGCTAGGCAGATCAAACCGATAGGATTTCTTCAGTCTCTGGATATATGGGTCGACATTTCAATGGACTTCATCGTGTCTTTACCGAAGACCAAAAGTGGTTTTAATGCCGACATAGTGATTGCTGATCGCTAAAAAACGGCCTCGTTCATTGCTTTGAAGACAACAGACGATACCGCAGAATATTCAAAAATCTTCATGAAGAAGTATGAAAAGGACCATGGCATACAAGAGACCATTGTGTCCAGCCGAGGCACCAAGTTCACATCCAAGTTATGGCAAGCAATTGTGTCTGCCGCGGAGTCGCAACAAAAGATTTTTAGGTCACAAATGGATGGACAAACGGAAAGAACTAAGTGTTGATCGACGCACACACTTTACAATCCTTCGAAGCGGATCTAGAGTATGTTCCTTATAAACCGGATGATGTGGCATCAGATCTTTTAATTCATAAGCTGGAAAAATCAGCATGAGAGTTTCTACTACGTTAAAAAGGGTTTCTCAGAGTCACTCAGGACCGGATGAGCGAAATACAAGAGCAAATAAATTACTATTATGACAAGGATAGACGTGTCCAAGACTTCCAAGTTCGCAATAGGGGCTTTTCGACCACAAAAAAACGTATGTCCGTCACAAAGGTTTTGCTCAGTTGAAAAAACTCGCGCCAAATTATATCGGCCCATTCCCGATCTTGAAAAAAGTTTTGCGAGATTCTCGTGAGTCAAAATTATCGGAGAGATTAAAGCTGCACCCAGTGTTCTACACTTCCTTGTTGAGTCCGTATCGCAAGAACGGCAAAAGGTGAACAAGGCCATGGTGATCGATGGCCTCTAGGAACAACTCGCTGAAGACATCTTGGGTACAAGGGAAATTACAGTACAAAGGTTGGTGGCGTGGTGAAACCAAGATAGAGGCCACTTGGGAGTTGGTGGACAATCTTAAGCAGATTTCCGAATTCGTCGACATCTATTGGGAATCATCAACGATGAGCTCGATCGTTTAGAATATGCATCTTCTCGAAGAAAGGTGATAACCAAAAACGGCATTTACGCAATATAATCGAAGATCCCGAAATACATATGCATTGGTTCTATCGATAGGTAAGGCGATTGCGCAGTTTGCGACTAGAAGAAAGTTCTAGGCATTCTATAATCGCTAAAATCAAGAGGCTTTATTAGCTGCAAAAATCCAGGACGTGTAAGAAGCTGGAGAGTGTAAAGAAGAATGTTAGCCTTTCGATGAATGGCTGAGAGTCATCACTAAGGTTGTAGCAAGAAAATAGGGCGTAAGAGCTCTGCGTTGATTATCACTTCTTAATTTGCTTTGAGCATCAAACACTTCTTTTTCTTCCACGTCTTCGCTTGCGCCTCAACCTCGCTTGACGACCGACTTTGATAAAATTTCTTCGCGACTGTGTTACACAGCCTTCTTTTCTGTCTGTAAGGCCAATAATAGTCAAGAGTTTTGAACAACGCTTATTTGTTCACATTTACGTCGTAGTGGGGAGAATAAAATGGGCTGTTACATCTAACTGCTTCCCATTATTAGTAGATGGTGGCTCGTAAAAGTACGGTATTAATACTGAGGCGACACTGAAAAATTACAGAGTTTAATAGTTTATACAAGTGGGGGGGCGTTTAAATGCAATCCGTTGCACCCGTTGATATCTTAAAAGATATTTGTATCTCGATGCACACCTTTGTGTGTCTGCACTTATAAAAGTTGCGTGCGAAGCGGACCAACCCTTACAAACACATATATATACAGACCCACCATAACCGTGTCAGGGACTGAAAACCCAGAAGCCAAAGTGCTGTATGACTCCGTCACCCTTGTCTTTAGAACACTTCGTAGCTGTATCTCTTTCCAAAAAAGAAAACAATTTCCCGACAGATACACTTGCTCTGCTTGACGTTGCAATTTCTCCTATCTTAGCTTTGTTATTGGAGCCCTACAGCTCGGCTATGTGACAGGCACTGCGTTTCTAATCATTCCATTGCTTATGATCTTGGCGTAATCTTGGGATTACCTATCATAACGGTTCGCATTATGCACCTATCGACATGAGCGTTAAATACCGTAGATCCTCTCTATTTCTTACTAATCTGATTGCATCGCACACGCACAAAATTATGCCAAAGCGTAAATACAACTTCTAATTATCACGCTTATCTTCTCTTCTAATTCTTGCCTATTTATTACCACAGACACTGAGCATAGAATTAGAAAAGGCTTTGGACCCATTTTGTTGTAGCTCTCTCTCGCCCTCAACTAGTATCATTGCCAGGCC
>RCHQ01000476.1:0-16730 GCA_003676415.1 Plasmopara muralis
GGTGTTAGGGACACCACAAGCACGCGAAATGCTCAGCTTTTTGTTGCAATTCAGTCAATGACACCCACATCCAAAAGCTAGAGTCAATTGAGGTGGAAGAGCGAAGTCAAGCATTGCAGTGGTTCTAAGTGGGTGACGAAGCCCACGCTTATTTCCAGTTCTGACGCATGTGATTCGTTCGAAAAATAAGCAAGGCATTTTTGCACTCTCGATGTGTTTGAGATTAAAAGGCGATACAAAGTCTAGAAAAGAGCCTGCATTATGAAGCATTATATATTGGTTGGACTTGCCTAGCGTCTCCTGCTATAAAAAAAACTTAAGGGACGGAAGTATAGTCGACTTCGTGACTGGAGCGAACATAATGTTCACACGCGGGCAAAGTAGCCAACACGTTCCTAAATATATCAAATGCCTTGTATTCCGCGAGCTTGGTATTTGAGTGGCATTGCAAAAAGTGGACATTTGATGGACTGGTTGACTGTTTGGTCGATATCCGTTAAGATTGAGTTGTCGATTTTTCGATTGAATCGCGGAACGCCGTAAGACCATCGCTTCATTTTTTTCTCGGACAAACGAAACGCGGAATCGACCTTACAATCGATTGTGGCTTCGAGGTACAAACAACGAGCCATGCATGCAGTAGATGTATTCTTCTTATAAGGTCTAAAATGGAAGCAGTGCTTAACGTCAATTTGAATTCATCGACGTCAAGTGCATGTGTACAAGAACTTACTATTCGTGATATGACGAAATGTATTTGTTAGAAATCGACTTTGTCCCGCACGGGCAGCGATGCTTCTCTAATTTACTTCGTATATTCTTACTAGAACATTTGAAGTATAATTAGTATCTCGCTAATGCTGAGGGTTAAGCAGGGACAAATGCGCGAATCTTGCAGACTTGTCCCATGAGCTGGAAAATTTTCGGGTTGGAAATTTCTTTCAGACGAGGTTCTAATTATCGTCTTTATGGATGAATGGCGGATAAGTGCGGCTCGCGGAGATGCTATGTGAACACAATATAACTTCTTTGAAAATAATCAAATGGCATTGATTGTCGAACTAGAGTTTCAGGCGGAATGGGCAGAGAATAAAACACAGAGCCAAAGCCTGTGGGGCGGTCCGGTCTCCGAGCGATTCAAGAGGCCAATGCCCCATTGCGAGTAAGTCGAAAGGTTTGCCTCAAAATGTTGGCGGCATCGAGAAGGCTTTGAGGAAAATTAAACTTTGCAGAGATCAGTGGAAGCCCCGTCCTCTGCGCATGGTACTTGATAGTATGTAAATATGCTTAAAATCGTAGCTTGCCAATCGTTGAGGCAGCAGTGAAGGGTTTCAGCAAATAATGTACGCCTCTTTTTGACTTTAAGCATCGAAATACTAAGTTTGACAAACCACTTGTAAAAATAAGTCGGTCATATGGTGAGACCTTATGAATACGTTATAGTGGCATTGTGTATGCTCATAGACGCGAAAGAAGGATCACTTAGCGGTTCAGTCGGACGTAACTTTGTTAAATTTGGTGGCGTCAGCTCTTTATTGTTCCTTGCCAAGATGCTAGGCAAAATGAGGTTAAGTCTTTGGCTACATTGTATCCTGGGTATGGCAAGACCGGATCACCATAATGTATGCTTTATTGAAGGGTTAAGGACCTTAAGATTGCTCCCGGTGCGCCATTGACTAACCCGTGCTAGGAAGCACAGTGCTGACATGGCACAAAGTCAGTCAATGGTTTGGGCATCAAAAAGCCAAAAATGGGCACTGAAAATGCCGAGAACAATGGTGCGAAGCGAGCAAAGCTCATCAGAAAAAGCACGCGCTGCTTGACATGGTTACATAAGTCAAGGTGGTATGGGTAAAACCAAGTATAAAGCGTCGGGTGGCAGGTAATTAGGAAGCGATGAAACAGCATTCGCCACCTTCCATTATAGCTCTAGTTCAAGATCATATGAACATGACTCAACCACTTCCTACGTGGGCAGTGCTCAAATATAGAGCATCTACTGCGTGCCTTTAACGTCGTGGATAGCTTTTAGTCAAGGCAATAGATTAACGCCCGGTCGGTCCACGTGAGTGAAAAGGTATCGCTACATACCATACAAGGTCTTGCTGGCGAAGCCCGGTACGTCGCACATGACTTACTGAGCAACGCTCGTTGTGAACATCTTTTACTGCATGGTATTCTTAACAATTTCAAGGCACACTGGTGAACTTTCAAACTCGCACATAGAGTAGCGCTTATCTTTGGCAGCAATTGCTTTCAATGAGGCGGAGCGTAAGTGACTCGAGATCGAGGCATCTGGGCGCTAACCTTTCGATGTACGTGAAATGCCATACACTTTGCTGAGCGGGGACTTGAATAAGCCCAGCTCATTGTTCAATGTGTACGTCAGTACGATTGTGACTGCACAATTGCGACACAAAATATATTTTTTAGTCTGTCAGCACCTATAGGAAGACTGTGAGGCATGGCGCTCATACAGCCCAGGGCGTCTTGTTTTAGACGGGGAATCTATAGTAGGCATTCCGCGCAACGACGATGCCATTCGAAATCAAAAGTTCTTTTAGCGTACTTTAACGTTTTCCTTAATACAAATACCTTTTTTACAAATTTATAATTTAACGTGGAACCTAAAAGACATAGATACCGATGCGGTCAAAGCACGATAAGACCAACTGAATGCTTTGTTTGAGCTAAATAAGGCGTGGATTGCAGGCTCAGAAATAGTTGCAAGACAATAATTTATGGTGCTGGACCAGAAGAACAGATAATCTTCTCAGGCTATGAATAAGATTGACCATGACTTCTGCCACTATGAAGATCATAGCTGAACAGCCTCTCGCTTAAGGTGGCAATTCACAAACAAATTTACGTTTTACACCACCCACTACGAAAAATGCTTGATGAAGCCGTCGTATAAGTCACTGAGAAGGTACCGAGTGCAGAAAGGGAATTTTGGATTCAAATATATATTGATATCCGGTTTATTTTCTATAAAAAGAAGGCCAGGGCGCGGCATCGCGCTATTTGGCCTCGAAGCCTTCGATGTAGGGGTACGCAACAGCATTGATTTGGTTTCAGAAACCACGCTGGTCCAAACTAATGTACGAGGTAAAAATCTGCTCGATGCTACTATCAATATAGTTTGAACGCTGGTAGCCGAAACGCCCCAATATCGAAAAGATGTGGCTCTCGCTGAAGATGGTTGAGAGGTTGCATCGTCAAAAAAGTAGCTGTTGGATCTCAATAATTGAGCGGCTCTAGAACTACCCTGCTATTGAAGAGTCGTAGCTCTCGCTTGGAGGTAGTCGAGAGGTTGTGACGTTAATATCGCCGCTGTCCCAAAAGAAAACTTCAGGAAATATTCCGGTGGTAAGTTAAGGTAAAGAGAAAGATTGCTGGCATAATGCTCTAAGTATCACTAATCCCCAGATCGTATTCGAGCTCCGAACCATCGCGTCTTTCTTGAAAGTAAGCTTTTGTCGAGGAGTTTCGTAAAGACTGACGGTGTGCTGAATTTTACCCATAAAAGAGCTGCCTTTATTTTTTTGTCACTCAAGTCGTAGGAAAACGTATTCTTGAAATTGCTCATGCAACCTTTGCGTTACAATATTGTTCATACAATATATTTTGACTATTGTTGTACGGCTTGCAAAGAATTCATTCGTCGTGATCTTCAGGTTGTTAATGCCCGCGTACATGGTATCAATAAAGCATCCAGTCCACTAAAGCCACATCTTCTTCGTCTGACAACGAAGCAAACGTGAGAAAATCTGTACGCATACCAATTTCCTGTCAACATTTCATTTTAATACTTGTTAGACTACCTCTCTTACCTCATTATTGGTTGAGAATCAATGTCACAAATCTTCATGTCCGCTTAAGTACGCCAAAAAAAATTCCTCCCTTCTTTCTCAATTTAAAATCTGCCGCCTTGAGGAAAGATGGTGAAACTCTTTTGTGCGATGGTTGGCGTGGCGGGCAGCGCGTTCGAGGAAAAGGTCGACGATACCGAGTCGGTCTGGGCTTTGAAGGACGCGATAAAGGCGAAGAAGCCGAACGACTTCAAGGACATCGATGCAGACAAGCTTCAGCTCTTTCTGGCAAAGACGGACGGTGGCGCGTGGTTGACGGACGACGACCAAGCTGCGCTGGATCTTGTAGACGGAGTGGTTTATGAGGACGTTCGCGTTGATTGATGGGGAAAAGATGAAGGCGACGAAAACTTTGCAGCACTGGTTATTCGAGAACAAAATGCCTCGTCCATCAACGGACCAGATCCACGTACTGGTGATGACTCCTGAAATTGAATCCAAGCGTGCAAGAGAAAATGACCCAAGTAGTGGTGTTCTGAAACGATTGAGAGCTATGGAAATAGACGTGGCGATCACCAAGGCGGACGTGGCAGCCATCAAGGCGGATGTGGCGGCGACCGGACCGAAGATATCGACCAAGTTTTAGAATTTGTTCGTGCGTGAAGACGAGTTTCAACTCGACAGTCTGTCTATGGTGCAACAGAGTGGCAACCCAATTGTCATGACACCCAACTTACACGAGTTTTGGAAGAGATTTGGCGGATTTCCCCCGTATTTTTTTGTTCGGAGAGAAGAAGTGGTGTTTTGGAAGGTATTCAAGAATCTGCTGTTCATGTAGGGTCGTGTTGTGATAGCAAGCTCACAAGGTGTCGAAAGACCAGATTTCTGATGCTATTGCATTCTACCTGGCGTGTATTGAGAAGAGGATGTCGCGAGACCCGGGGTGTGTAATGCAAAGCAAATTGGTTTATGCGGAGAATAAACTACTTGCTAATTCTGCTTCCCCTTGTGCAGGTCACAACGGCTCTGCAGCCGTTGGATCAAACGTAATCCAGGAGTATCCCACAAATGCAGCCAACATGTGTGTGCCAGAAAACGTCGAGTCCGTTGAGGCCGTTGAGCACGCACTGCTGGTCACAAGAGTTGAAGCTCTTCCTACAGGCCGAGCCGACGGAAATGCGGCTGTAGTCACCGCCAATCTTCTTCCCATGCTCTGCTGGACGGAAGCAGTGGCTTGATGGGAACCGCTAGCACGCAACAGAGGAAGGTGCTGATCATACGTCGCTTGGAAGAGGCAACGCCAAACAACGCTCTGGTGTATCTTGATGGCAGAGGATCGTACGCACCACTGTTGCGTGTTCGGCCTCGCGAAATCTTTGCCATCCGTAGGCAAGTTACTCCCGAGTCGGTCGGAGGCGCGGTCGTCGACACGAAGGAGGTTTCAACTGTTCTCGTTGTTGGTTTTACGTAAGATCAAGTGGAGGATGTGATAAATGGGTATGGGCCTTTTAAGTGTCTTGCAACATCGTGCCAATGTTATGTTAAAAAAGACGACGGCTCACGCGTTGTGGTATTGCCGGCGTGACGTGATGCTGATCTGCTGCAGTACGCCAAAATAATGGACTGGGTTATCGAAATTGGTTTGCGAAAGATCAAATTGCAAAACAAACTAATGCCAAAACTCGTTAAGGAGCAGTACTTCTACAGTGGTGGGAGTATGCACGAGCTCTGTAAAGAACGGAGACAGTTAAAGATGCGCGTAGTGAGCGATTGTTGTGATGTGAGAAATGATCGAGCGTTTGATTTGATGTACAACTATGGTGGGGTACAAAGTAGGAGGTAAGTGGATGGAGTGCGGCGTCACTACATCACTGACTGCCAAAAAGAAGAGCACTACTATGACCCAACGTGCTCAATGCATATCCCGAATCCAAAGAATGCTTCCACCGTCTTCAGTCATAGTAGTGACTGAAGACGGTGGAAGCTTTCTTTGGATTCGGGATATACATTGAGCACGTTGGGGCGGATTGTTGACACGGACAAGCTGCTAGAGCTCTACAAGTACGCAAAATCTATTGGTACCGGCTTTTGTGGCCTCTCATACGAAGAATTGCTTCACAACGCAATTCATAAGGCATTCGCAAAACGTAAACCCATTGTGCTGAAGATGCCGGAAGGGTAAAAATTCGAGAAGATTGAAATTCGGGTGCCAAAGTTGTTTGCAGTGGTGAAGATGAGGCATCGTGCTATTTATGCTTGTTCACACTTGAAAAGAACACTTACTGGTACCCCGACTTCCCTTTCTTTCCTTTTGTCGACGCAGTGACCACGTGTAAAGCGTTTCGGAGTGGAAGTGAAGATTCCGAGACAATCGTGGCTTATATTCAAGTGACAATTCGAAGCGGGAAAAAGTTTGAGAGATTGCGCCGGCTGAACGAAGAGATGGATAAGAACCAGTCGTTGGAGGATATGAAGCGCGCGTTTGTGGTAGTAGGTCCTGACTCCGATGTCTGCAAGAGATTTTTCTCCACGATACGCCAGACACATTTCGGACGATGGTATGCTGCTTCAGCCCGGAACAGCTGGAGCCTAAAGATGGATGTCGGTAATCTTGAAATGCATAAAGTGTTGATGCTTTCCACTATCTGGACGTTATGTTCCGAAGCATTTAAATTGAATCCTGATAAATGTGAAGTTGATTATAAAGATGGCGTACCCACCTCGCTTACAAAGACCGCATGAAGGCAGCACAAGAGCGCTACTGCCAGCGCACTAGCAACGCTCGCTTGTCGTATCAATCGAGCTACGACTACATAAATTTGAGTTTAAATGCGTAAGCCTTAAACCGAACTTGTTGAAGACAAATGCGAACCTAGTTTTTTATCAAAAAAAACAATATAGCCAATGACAATGGCTAAGATCCTCCAAAAAAATAGACAAAATATTGGAATCAATTAATCTCAGAATATGTGTCAAAGACTAAGAGATAAAGTCCATCATGATACAAGGTCAAATAGTTATAAAGTCATGACGGAGAATACCAAGCATTTATAGGCAAAATGGTTGCATACGAACTCGAAAGTAAAGAGATTATATAGTCTAGCTATCAAATGAGGTAGCAGCTGCCGTGTTCGGGTGCGTGGTAATAGGGGTAAGATGGTTTACGTAGGCAATGTTTCACGCCAATTGGACCGGAGATTGATAGCTAAGCAGTACAATGTTTCGATTGAAGCCCTTGAGAAGCACTTCTCCTCTGACTTCAAGGCTGATCCTTAGTGTCGTTTTGCAATGGGAATCACATGGAATCAGTGTTGAACCTCTTGTATTCTACGAAAAACATGAGAATATTCTTTCGACTCAGGCAAGTGCATATAAATTAAAAATTACTCTTGGGCACAAACTTGTGAGCAATACCGATCCTAATGATACTTGCTACTTCTGTTCAAATCTCGCTAAGAATTACGCGTTCAATAAGCCTGTCGCTATCAACAGCAAGGCTGCTTTTAATAGGAAGTGATGTGGGGAATCCGTTCTGTGGAATGAGCTGACAAACTGAACTTCCCCAGCTTTGGGGATAAGCTCTAAGCGATCACTGCATTTAAAACTTTCTCTGCCAGCGCGGCCATGCTCTTAGTGATAGCGACGATGTTTCTTTAAGCTTATCCCGAAAACAAGCATGTAATGAACTTTCCGACGACTAGCAACAAGTGTGTTTTCCACTACATTGCCTGGCACACATTTTATAGCACCAAGAACGATCCTCGTAGACCCAGGCTCAGGTGATGCATTGAAGAGCTTCTGCAATCAAAGGAATTTGTTAAATCTTTAAGAATTTCCAAGCCCGTTGACCCACTATAGCTCGATGAGGTCGAAGATCGCTTTTATCTCGGTATTAAGGTATATGAGATGAATGTTATGCAGAATGCATTCAATAATCGGACAAGTGGTATGAATGTATGTCGCACGTGAGTCGCGCTCTTCGCACTAAAATTATCGATATGCTTTAGTCTAAGTATCAATGTTCTAAGTATGAAATGATTTCTGTCAGCGCTGAAAAGCTTAGAAATTACTAGAAGAACCAGTGTGAGCTTGAAAATATTTAAAGCTTCTCCACTAAGCTAATTAGAAACAAACCGGCTTAGTACGCGATACGATAACTGCTTTTCAAGCATTTCATCAAGGATGCCGACTATTACATCGATCACTTCATCATTTATGACTTTGAGGTCAGTCTTAAGCCTACCACAAACCAACAAGGGGAGAATACTGTCTTCATGAACGAACACATCTCTGTGTCGTATCAGTAGCTGATTAATTAATTGAGAGGGCGTTGCTTTGTAAATGACGATCCGAAGGTGCTACTTACAAATATGATCAAAGAAATTGGCAATGTATCGCTATGAAATTAGAATGTCAAGTGTATGTCGCTTCTTCAAACAATCATCAATGCTCATGGTATGACAGGTACAAAATTACAGGTCTCGATTTTTGCAAGAACTACAGGATTTCCGACGTACCGAAGAGAAGAAGTATGCTAGCTTCTTCGACTTTCATCGCAGTCTTTTTTTGTTGTATTATGGGAAATCGATGCAGCTGCTTGACCAGATATCAGTATTAGGCTTCATTTCTGGTTAATACGATATCAATTTGATTAAGGAGAACTTATTTGCCTTAATGGGTACCGACAACATCAAATCTGTCATCAAGAGCATCAGCTCCACTGGCATTGCTCTATTGGACATGAAAAAGCTTTTACTTGCTTTGTACCAGTTGGTACCAGCTACGACAAGTATTTTACAACATATCTCGGTGGGTGCAAATGCGATGGCAAAATAGATGTGTATGAAGTCTTGGTAAAGGTCTATCTCCCTCCGAGTACGCCACCACGTTCAATTTTTTTAGAGTACTATCCGGCCCAAGTCAGCTTTTGATAGTAAACTACGTCACCAGCGATGAATACGAACGAGTGAAGTTCATGTAGGGGAATAAGAAGATAAAAACGATCAAATATTTACTGATTGGATACAATGGTCTCGACGTAGTTCCTTTTCCCAAAGCTATCAATGCTTAGTGAAAGCTACTTAGGCGCTTCGATCTGGATATGTTTGCGAGTGTCCCTACCTGGTCTATCGGAGAAGGTCATGTATCAAACCTGCTTCAATAATCTCCAATACCTGGATAAAGACCTGCCAGCGCATTCCAATTTCCAGCTAAGCGCATGGCTGGCTACAAGAGTCAGGATGCTAGAGAAAACAGAAATTTAGTAGGACGTAAATACGTTTCTGCAAAAGCAAAAGTAGTTATGTGGTCGATGCTATCAGCCGACTGCTGGTTCAGCTTTACCGGATCGTATCGACAACAATCTTGGTCACATCGACGGTAATACCTTGGTCAGCTGCGTTAAGTGCAACATCACTCGAAAACATTCGTCGCTCAAGAAACTTTGCTATGAGAAGTTGCGTGAGTTCAACTCAGATCGACTGGACTACTCGATAAACAAAGAGGATACTCTTTGATGAAGATCAATCTACCATCTTTAATCGCTACGCCAAGCGCAAGGAGACAAAGATTCGTGACGACAAGGCATGTAAGAAAGTTATAGGATACGATACTAACGCTCTATACCTATGGCTCTTGGTAATGAGATGCCATGCGGTCGATTGACTACGATGAAAGCGTATGATGGTATCATCGATGACATCTATTCGCTATTCGACTTTCTTGAGTGTGATATTTAAACACCAGAACACGTCAGACAGTACTTTGGTGAGATGACTTTAATTATTAACAATTTACTACGAATGAGAGCGTCATTGGTAAGCTCATGTTTGATCTCAATGTGGCGCTCAAGCAACGCTTAGAAAAACCAGCTCGCAAGTTGGTTGGTAGCTACTTTGGTGAAAAGATTCTCATCTATACTCCTTTGCTCAAGCGGTACCTTTCTCATGGTAGGAGATAACCAAGACTTACTACGTTGTCAAGGCTAGCTCTCACAACGCTTTCGCTCCGTTTATGTAGGCTGTATCAAACGCTTGACGAGAGGGTAGTGTTGATAGGTCAAAGGCGATGATTGCTGAGGTGATGAAGATGGAAGGCAACAATGCTGTTGGACGACCTGGATTGAAAATGAGCAAACACAAAAATTATTTAGAAATAAGACCTATTACCTTATGTTTTACAGTCTCGAGGAGCTTAATGACGCGTGTAAAATCACGATGAAAAAGCGCCGACTCAATAATGAGTACTCAATCGATTTGTCAATTGCTATCTTTCTGTTTGCTAAGTTACACATGCTTCAGTTTCACTATGACTGCATAGATTTGTTTTTCGATCGCTCTGACCTTCAGTATCAAGAGTTGGACACTGAACAGCTTCCAGCTGTAATGATCCGTCGCAATACTGCATCAAGCCCGAGCTACGATTCCACTTCAAGGAGCACAAGTACGACGCGACTACAACACTGAAGCAGTCAAATTTGATCAGCGTACGCCTGGTTTGTTTAAAGATGGATGGTCAAGTGATGCTATGGTCTCACTATAGAGTGAGAACTATATTTGCTATCTACCCGACGAATGTTACAAATCAAAAGTTTAAGCGAAGGGTATTGAGCAGGGACGTGGTTGAGACAATGGTACTCTTAATCCCGATGGGTTGGGACTGTTGTACGAAATCGTATCACACCGGAAGGTACAAACAAAGAGTTCAGACTTCCAGAGACCACGATATTGTGAGCTTTTTGACAAGTCTATCATCACGAATACTTAAAGCGAAGCACCGCTCAGCTACTACGATGACAGACGCCGAATATTTGATGATGGTATCTTGATTAAAGCTCTTAAAGGCAGGTAACCACCGGGCATTTTTCAATGTAAATGTAAATCATGAATGCGCTTGTAAAGAAAACTACTAGTTTTTCAAAACCGGTTTGATTGGAGCTCAAGCTCGTTATTAGATGGCAAACAAATTTACTTCTTGGATAAATTTTGAAGTAGCGATGGATTGGTATGGGAGTCGCGATATTTGACAAAATCAGAAGCAAAATTATAGACTTAAAAAATGTTATCAAAATAACTTCGAATCACCTAACTCGTGGCAAATTGATATTGAAACCTGAAGAAAGACCAATTTGACTGCCACAACATCAACACAAGGCTGGGTTACGCAAATCTTTTACGAAACAAGACGGCATCATCTGTGTTAGCAGCGCTGGCAGCGTTGGTTCGTCGATACAAAGTTGATATCAAAACAAGTGACAATGGTAGTGACTTGGCCTAAGAGCATTTCGAATCCTGGTCAATTGATCATTACAACAACGAGACAGGTGATCATGAAATTATGAAAAAAAAATGATCGATCCAAAAGACGTTAAAACAGAGACTAATTAAAATGTCCCTCCATAGAATTACGCAAAAGCTTGTCACTGACGTTATCGAAAACGTCAAAACCATGTTTGCTCGTCCAATTGGTAAGACCCCGAATGAAGCGCAAGGCAAAGTAATAGAATATTATCAGGCGGAAACCGAATATATCGAGAATGAGTTTGACGTCGGATCAAGCGTCTTATACCGTCACAAAAAGCGGGCATTCGAAAAAAAGCTGCCCGATGGAGCAAAGAAGCCTATAAAAATGCTGAGATTGATAGCTACCGAGTCTAAGTTCGTTCAAGATATGGCCATACCCTCTACAAGGCGCCAAACAATGTCAAAATGGTTATAAGAGAGACTGCAAATGCTGTCACTGATTGTGATGATATTCTTGAAGCTGAGAAAACCTTAAATCAGAAAAATACACGGTCTGAGAAGTACAAATATCCGATCAAATGGCTTGGCAATGAGCCTGACTTCTGGGAGCCTCAAGATAATCTCCGACCAGTAAATAAGAATCGGAAGTAGCTAAATATACACGTATACAACAAGATAACTGCGACACCATCTAGGTACAGACGCCGATCTTTAAATATAATTCGCTGCAAAGCAACATGGTAATATGTAACGGGCATTTTAAAAATTTACAAAAGGTCCACAAGCCGATGATCGTGGCCAGTGTATCGAGCTGCATAATTTGGGAGTGACTGTTCATTTACCAAATGTTTTTAAATTTCTAAATACCCTGCTTGACGCCTATCCAGACCCGACATGGTACATGCAGTAACCTTCTTTGGTGACATTTTGTCCTTTGTCGTGCAGAGCACGATGGATGAACGCAAACATTATCAATTTGTGGGCAGTTTTCGAAACCATGCACACAAAAAACCTTTACGCTATTGCAAATAATGTATTTAAACTTAAGAAAGGCTCAATTTTCGGGTGCTTTACCGTAAAGCCTGGTCTTCGAGCAGACCCCACTATGGTCAGTTGGTCAGTTTTGTTGAGTCTTGAAGACGTAAGAATTTTATTTGGCTAAGCCAATTGCTGGCACAATTTAGCGCGAATTACACAGAAGTGTCTACATCACTGTCCAATTTGCTTGGAATGAACAAAAACGGGTATTAGACATGCA
Source organism: Plasmopara muralis (assembly GCA_003676415.1). Classification (NCBI taxonomy): domain Eukaryota; phylum Oomycota; class Peronosporomycetes; order Peronosporales; family Peronosporaceae; genus Plasmopara; species Plasmopara muralis. The sequence goes on from RCHQ01000476.1 coordinate 12,312, forward strand.
GTTACAGAGGAATGAGAGAAGGACTGTCATGATTGCTACTCCTGACCTTGCTGGATTTGGAATGACCGTTTAATGTCGTCTGTGACGTCTTAGGTTCTATCATTTTAAAAGCACTGCCGTATACACGCCCTGAGTGTGATTGCGTTCGAGTACTGGAGGCATTTGGCTGTCGAGGTGAGCAATATATCTTCGTTAAGGAATTACTTGCGACGATGCTTGCCATTATCAAGTCTGAACTTTTCTGCTAGGATAGAAGACATTAGTATTGTGTACATATTATGCATCCATACGCATTGTGACACGATCGCCCAATCCCTCACAAAGAAATGTCCAATGGCTCACCCTTTTTTGCGGAATTTGTCTTTGCGATAAAATACATGCCGATAATAAAATCCCCCAAGTTGACTGTGAGCTCACGCATGTCGCAACAGTGACACCGCTAGTAACAAACGAACAATTCGGTTCACCCATGCGCGATATAGTATTCAATGGTCTATTAAAAGTTCTTAAGTGTAATGAAATTGTAGAATTTATCTTGAAATGATCGGCGCGAGGTTACATCAGGTGCCCATGCGTATCTGACTATTCTATTTTAGTACTGATCAAGATGGCCCACCACGCGCACGAAAATGTTTGAAGCATATCGCAGTCTATGAGCTTTATAATCTACGCAAGGCGGTCATCTCAGTAGAGAGGAGACGCACGGACCGGACCTATCAATTGTGTCTTATGATCTTTAAGTGGGTAAGCACGAATATGCAAAATGTGTCATCGGGTGGAAACCTCGCCAAATGAAGCCACAACATTGACAAGCTTGCATGCGCCATGGGCTTCTAGTATTCCGGCTATATATATCTTTCAAATGACCTTCCGATTTTTTTTGCTACCTATTGTGGCAAAGTTTCACATTTGGTGGCTATAGAAGCAGTTGCGCTGTCCCTCAATTTTCTATATTGTTGAAATGGACTTCCAATCTCTTGGATTTGTTCGCTTCTCGGACTCTCCAAGAAGCGGCTTGGCATCTCGTAGGCCGCGATCACAGCAGATCACTCGAAGGTCAGTAAAGGGAAAGAGCATCATCGAAGACGTGTAAAGCAGTATGTAATTAAACTGTGGAGCTGCATACTTTGACTTGCTCAATTTGCAACGAACAGTACCGTAAATCTTCAGCAGACTACCGCTGCTTTACGTAATCGATCTAACCATGATCATGGGATCCATTGAATCGACCGCATTGCAGGTACATTCTTGATGAGAGGATTAGCCTTTCTGCTTTCAAAACATCAGCTCCTCCACAATCTATTAGCAGCTTTGAAATGTTGGGTTCAAGACATGTATTAGATAAGGACACCGAAAGACAAGACACTAATACTAACGTTGTGACCGAAAAAGCCAAGAATAACATAAATCTGAAGAAATTAAGACGTCACTAGTTAACGCTATAAGTCTATTCACGATGTAGCTTCTGCCGTCGTAATAGCTAGAGTGCGCACGCGTTTCATTGCATTATTTATTAATGCCATGGTCTAGAGAGGCTCAGCGTGCAAACTTGACATTTTAAAAGGAAGCACATACACCGTTTTTCTATGCTTACCTACGTAAGCTGTTTTCTAACAATTGGGTAGACATAGAATCCTCGCACTGGGTCATTCGCAGACACACAGACACCAGTGGCAGATTTATCATTTGAACTATAGTTAAATCAAGTGTCGACTCTAGAGGGGCACGGGCACTTGATTGCGAATTCTCTCTTCAACAATCAGTGCAAGCGCGTAAAGTGCGTTTTTGCGCGACTCTGTCGCACAAATTCTAGGCTAGTATCTTATAAAATAGAGGAACAATCTTTGTTTTAGAGAACTTGTGGAAGTCTATGACTTCAATTATTGGCGTCGTAGATGCTTTAATTATGTTGACCAACATCTTCGGCAAGACTATGCTTCCCGCCGACAAGATTAAAATTGTCGATCCACGTGCAGAGCTCAAAGTGCGGCTCTTTGTGACTGCTACGAAAGTGGTGTTCAACCGAAAATGACGCCGCGAACCATCGGCCACAGGACGACTGTCCAATAGAAATCAATGACAAGAAATCAGTCAAGCAGATCCGTATCAAAGGTCGCACATTGACTTAACTCAAACGCTTGTGAAAGGAGAGCAGAGAAAGCAAGCTCTTGTACTTTTTTATCATTATGTTGTCCATAGACGTTTCATGAAGCATGGCTATCGCCGGTACGGATTGCAGTACCGGTACCGAGTCAACGCTCCTTTTATCCGCAGAGATAGCACGATACCTCGCATATTTATCCCTTTGCAGCTAAAGCTTACATCTGCACATAATCATATCCTGAGGCCAGTGCTGTGATTTTATAAATGATCTATTAAACCTTTTTGGCGATCACAGCTGACACGTCGGGAACTTATAGCTCATGTGCGAATTTATATTAAGTGACATTACATTAAAGTTTTTGGTAGTGACCCTTGGCTCCTTCAAGCACAAGTATTCAGTCGAGGATGAGGTATGGAGAGCACTAGCCGCTCACGATCACGCGGTGTGCAGCTCACGAACTTGACAACAATCGTTCACTACGCGCATCTTTAACTGTCTCCGTTCTTTACAGAGCTCGTGCATACTCCCACCACTGTAGAAGTACTGCTCCTTAACGAGTTTTGGCATTAGTTTGTTTTGCAATTTGATCTTTCGCAAACCAATTTCGATAACCCAGTTTGTTGACTTCGCGTACAGCAACAGGTCAGCATCACGCCACGCTGGCAACACCACAACGCGTGAGCTATCGTCTTGTTTTGCATCAAACTGGCTCGATGTTGCAAGACACTTGAAAGGCTCGTATGCATTTTGCAAATTCTCCACTTGATCCTGCGTAAAACCAACAATGAGAACAACTGGCACCTTGCCCTCAACCGATTCGGGAGTAACTTGCCTTCGGATAGCAACAATATCACGCGACCGAACAATTAATAGTCGTGCGTACGATCCTTTGCCATCAAGATATACCAGAGCGTTATTTGCCGTTGCTTCTTGCAAGCGGCGTATGATCAGCACCTTCCTCTTCTTAATACACGCCAGGTAGAATGCAACAAGTATAAGAAAGCAGGACTTTCCGACACCTGGTGAGCCTACTATCACAACACGACCCTTCATGAACAGCAGATGTTGAATACCTTCCAAAATACCACTTCTTCTCTCCGGACGAAATGCTTTGAGGGAAATCCGCCCAGTCCCTTTCACAACTCGTGTAAGTTGGGTGTCATGACAATTGGGTTGTCACTCTGTTACACCATAGACAGACTGTCGAGTCGAAACTCGTCTTCACGCACGAACAAGTTCTTAAAGTTGGTCAATGTCTTTGGTCCGATCGCCGCCACATCCGCCTTAGTGGCTGCCACGTCCGCCTTGGTGGCTGTCACCTCCGCCTTGGTGATCGCCACGTCTAATTCGAATATTCTCAATCTTTTGAGAACATCACTACTTGGGTCATTTTCTGCTGAACGCTTGGATTCAATTTTAGGAGCCATCCCCAGCACGTGGATCTGGTCCGTTGATGGTCGAGGCATTTTGTTCTTCTCGAACAATCAGTGCTGCACAGTCTTCGTCGCCTTCATCTTTTCCCCATCAATCAACGCTTGAACGTCTTCATGAACCTTTCCGTCTACAAGATCCAGCGCAGCTTGGTCGTCGTCCATCAGCCACGCGCCACCGTCCGTCTTTGCCAGAAACAGCTGCAGCTTGTCTGCATCGATGTCCTTGAAGTCGTCCGGCTTCTTCGCCTTGATCGCGTCCTTCAAAGCCCAGACCGACTCAGTATCGTCGACCTTCACCTCAAGCGCGCTGCCCGTCACACCAACCATCGCACAAAAGTGCTTCACCATCTTTCGAGGCCGCAGATTCTGGAATGAGCAAGAAGTGGCAGAAATTTTCTTGGCGTACTTAAGCGGACAAGAAGGTTTGTTGATATTGATACCATATACGCGGGCATCGACAACCCGAAGATCACGACGAATAAGTACTTCGCAAGCCGTACAACCACGGTCGAAAGATATTGTATGAACAATGCTGTGACGCAAAGGTCGCATCAGCAATTTCAAGAATACTTTTTCAACGACTTGAGTGACAAAAAATAAAGGCAGCTTCTTAATGGTTGAAGTTCAGCACACCGTCAGCCTTTACAAAATTTCTTCATAGAAGCTGGCTTTCAAGAAAGACGCGATGATGCGGAGCTTAAATGCGACCTGAGGGTCTAGTAATACTTAAAGAATCACGCCGTCAATTTTTTTTCTTACCTCAATTTACCACCGAAATCATTCCTGAAGCCTTCTTTTGGAACATCTTTTGGATGTGGGTGTCATTGACTGAATTGCAACAAAAAGCTGAGCATTTCGCGTGCTTGTGGTGTCCCTAACACC